>VYZW01036963.1:215655-305555 GCA_013401315.1 Balaeniceps rex | reverse complement strand
GGGAGCACCGGCCCGGCTCGGCTCCGCCCGGCCCGGCCGGCCGCGCGGGTGGCGGCGGCCTCGGGTACCTGCGCTCGGGGGTAAAACTTCAGTTTCCCACTTCTCTTGTGCTTCCTTTTCGTTTCCCCCGTCCCTCGCTAGAGGAGCTGGGTTATCTCCCTCATTTATTTATTTTTTTTTTAATTGCATCAGCGAGGATGCTCAGGGCTTGTTTATCCTTTTTCTAAACAGCGAAAAGGCCGGGGGGGGCGTTGGGAAAACAAGAGTAGGCTGGAAAACCTCCCGGGTGAGCCGCTGCCGGGGCCGCTCCGCCGGGCCCCGGGTCCTCCGCCGTCAGCGGGCGGCCGGGTGGGTCGTGGCACCTTTCCTTGCTCCGGAGGTGCCGGCGGGTTTGCTCCGGTGGCTGTTGGGCGGCTGGAAAAGCGGTCTTGCGGGCCGCCCCGGGAGGAGGTCGCGCTATTCGGGAGGGGGCATCTCCGTGCTGCTTATGAACGGGGCCGGTGCGAAGCTGGGTGGGGAGGCGAAACGGTGCTGCAAGCGCTCGCTCGATTTTGGGGATTTGGTGGAGTTCGTGAAGTTGCTGCTAGGATGTGTTTTCCAGCGAGAGCCGCAGCTGCTCCGAAAGTTGCTGGGGAAGGGGAGGCACTGTCTGGGCTCTCTTAAGTTGTTTGCTCTTGTTTTCCTTCCCTCCCGAGTGGAAAGGGGGGAGTTTCTAATCCTGCGTGCTGTCTCTTAGCAAATAGCAAGGCAAAGGTTGGGCAGGCTGTGACCTTGGCTGGGGTGGAGGGGACCCCTCTTTCTAGAAGCTGTGAAACGTGCTGGGGAGGAGGGAACTGCTGCTCCGGGACTGCTGGAGAACAGCAGTCTTCCCGGGCCTGGAGCTGGGGGCTTAGCTGGGGCTGGATTAACCTCTCTAACGGGGGGATGGAAGTGCAAGGCGCACGTTTGCTTTTTGTAAAGATCTCCGGAACCTAATTTTCCGGTCCTCTCCTGGGTGTTTCTTGTTTAGCTTTATGTGTTCAAGTTTGTAACTGTCTCAGAGAATTTACTCACAAGCTAATTTTATTGTAGCTTGCTGGAAAAGTTGCATATCACCACTAACACGATCAGCTCCTATGTGTTCCTCCCAGTAGTAGAGTCAGCCCAGTAGTTGCTTCCCTTGCAGTAAGCAGCAGGAACAAGAGAACGTGCCTCTCTGTCATTATCAGTTGCATGCCTTGCAGCCTGGGGTTTCAGAATAGCTCAGCAGCATCTGCATGTAGACAAATGTCTCCTCCTGGGTGTAGCTGCTCGGTCCAGGCTAGTCGTGTGTATTCTGCATGCCATGTGCATGCATGCAGATAGCTGAAGTATTTGTTGCAGGATTGCAAAAGGTTCTTTAGCAACTACCATGAGCTGATAACTGTCAGAAGGGGTTATTACCCATGGGTAATGGGTGTTAGCAAAGTGAGTTGTCGTATCTGTGGGCTTATGTGATTTCATGACCTGTTTTCATCACCTTTTTTTTTCTTCCCATTCCTCCTCCCTTTTTTCTTTTACAGGATGATCTTGAGTTCTTAACTTGCTAGCGCTCAGCCTCCTCATGCCTCCATCTCCTTTAGACGACAGGGTAGTAGTGGCACTTTCAAGGCCAGTGAGACCTCAGGATCTCAACCTAGATTTAGACTCTAGCTATCTTGAATCTGCCTCTTCTGCCGGTGAGAGCCACTCCAGTCTGCTCGGCCCAGCTGTCGTGTCCCTAAAGACTGCTAATCTCACGTATATGCCCTCATCTAACGGCTCTGCACGCTCCCTGAGTTGTGGATGCAGCAGTGCCAGTTGCTGCACTGTGGCAACGTACGACAAGGACACTCAGGCCCAAACTCAAGCGAGCACCAGCAGCACCAACGCCGGAGCCTCCACCGCCTGCCCTGCCAACCAAATGGTCAACAGCAATGAGAACGCCGGCAGCTTGAGCCCGCTGGGCGGAGTGGGGAGCCCAGTCTCAGGCACCACCAAGCAACTCGCTAGCATCAAAATCATTTACCCCAATGATCTGGCAAAGAAGATGACCAAATGCAGCAAGAGCCACCAACAGAACCAAGGGCCTGTTATCATTGACTGCAGGCCATTCATGGAGTATAATAAGAGCCACATTCAAGGGGCTGTCCACATTAACTGTTCTGACAAGATCAGCCGGAGAAGGCTCCAGCAGGGCAAGATCACAGTCTTGGACTTGATATCCTGCCGGGAAGGCAAGGACTCCTTCAAGAGGATCTTTTCCAAAGAAATCATAGTTTATGATGAGAATACCAATGAGCCAAGCAGAGTAATGCCTTCCCAGCCACTCCACATAGTGCTGGAGTCACTCAAGCGAGAAGGCAAGGAACCCCTAGTCCTAAAAGGTAATCCTTCTCTTTGCCCACATGCAACCTCATGGTTTGCTTTACAGTGTGTGTGTTCTGCTGTCAGCCTTGCTGATGCTTGAACTTTTAAAGCATTTGTTTATTTTGAGGAAGGCCTGTGTGCCTTGAGTCACCAATGGCAAAGCAAATGTCTTCCATGAACATAGTGGCGAGATGCTTGCTTTTATCTGACTGTTGTCCTTGAGTAGCAGAGAGGGTGGGAACTGGAAGGAGGAGGAAATGTGCTTCCTGGTGTCTGTCTGTGCAGACAAAGAATTTCCCCCAGTGCTTGTTCTGGGTATTTATAGCCCAAGGGGCAGACGTCCAGGATGGTATACTCCTCTTCTAGCTCATCAGACTGACCTTTACTTAGCAGCCTTATTTTAGTCTATAAAACTGAACTCATAGGTGCTGGAGATGAGCAGTGGCAGAGTAGAAGAAGGGAGGAGGAGAGATGAGGGAGGCCAGTTGGTCTGAGGCATTGCAGCATGGACCAGTCAGCAAAACTTGAAGAGCCGTCAAGCCTTGTTTTGGTGGTATGGGGTCAGAATAATGGACAGAGGGAGATACTTTGTCTAAAAAGTGATCTGAAAGTGTTGTGTTTACATGTATGCATGCTTATATATGTATATGGTTTTCCTGTAAAGGCTTCTGTTTTAATGTGGTGTTTGGTCTATCTCTTAATGCTCTGCGGGAAATGAGCCCCACCAATTAAGGCAGCATCCAAGGACACTTCCCTTTCTTCACTTGATTCCGTAGCTCCTATTTATAACAATGCTGCCCTCTAGATTGAATCTCCTTTCCCCTGGGTGTTTATGCCATTCAGAGGTATGGCTGGCAGAGACTGGCTGTGGCACTGAGGAACTGTGGAAGGATTTGTTGCTTAGCTCGTACTGTATGTATTTAATTCACTTACATTTTTCTGTACAGCTTACTACTACTAACCTGCACAATGTGGCAGGAAAATGGATGGGGGTGATAGTTTATCCCCTTTCCTCTTTTTAGCTTCAGAGCTTTAGAGGAGCTAAGGGTCCTGTGAGATACTCCTCTGTGGGTGTATCTTGTGGAAGCTTAAAATGGCACTGAACTTTCTTCTTGCTCCCAACAAGTGTATGGTCATGCTGGGTTTACTTTGACACTTGCTACAGGTTCCCAGTATGCTTTTATTGAGTCTTTGAGGTCATGATGGTGCCCTTCATCTGTAAAAAAAGGGAGAGGAGGTGCTTTGGAGGGTGAGGTTACCACTGAAGTCCTGTGTTTCTGGCAGTAGTCATTCTGTTGTACAGCCCTTACAACCAGATACATGGTTGTAGTCTGCAAGCCTTCCTGTCGTTAGAAAAGTGGGATGCCGAAGGCGTCTTTCCTCAGTGTTTTCAGAGAAACAGAGATGGTCCTGTGGACCTCAAACTAGCGTTTTTTCAGTACCTGAAGTAAGAGGCCCTGGCTGAGATGGAGCCACAGAGCTGTAGTTGGGCAGCACCGAGCTGTTGGGCCCCATGGGCAGCCTCTTCTCCCACCTTCCAACACTGGGTGCTGCCCCTGGGTGCAGTGCTGGGTTTAACTGCGTGCTTGTGGGATGGCTTGGGCCATTTTTGGTTTTCAACCACTGAGAAATGCTAGTATCTGCCTGGAAGACCTGCTTAGCAGAAATCCCCTCCCCAAACTGTTCTGCCAGCAGGTCTGGGAGTGTGCTGGAAGACAGAGGAAGCCCAAATCCTTTGCTTTTTGGATGTAGTGATCAGCTGGGCCAGAGCAGACCTCACCTGGGAAGTGTGTAGTGAGGAGCTCCCCGCCATCACCTCAACTCCCCTCCCCTCCTTTGAGGCGGGGCTCGAACTGGGGTCTAATGGCGTCGAGCATACAATAAAGCAGCATTTAGGAAGGCTGTGGTTAAGCTTCCAAGCCAGAGGAGTGGTGCTGGAAGGGCTTGTTATTTAGTTTCACTTGTCAGATAGTGTCTTTTCCATCATGCTTCAGGCAGCCCAGGAGCTGGCAAGTGCACGCCCCTGGGTTCAGGCACCGAAATGAAACTGGGGGGTAGCTGAGGAGCCCTCTTTGCCTCTGTTTGTTATTTAGAGCGACTTCTCTTGCTCACTGCAATCCAGTCCTAATTTATTGCTGGCCCATCTGATCCCTGGTGTTGTGTTTGCAAACAGTGGTTGCTAGCCTGGCCGTCCAAGTTTATGTCCCCCTGATCCGGTGCCACCTTCTCCATGTTTGGTGCTGCCTGTCAGCCCGCGGCCCTGTTGCCATTTTCGTGGCGTGGTATCGCGTTGTGGGGTGAATCTGATCAGCAAAGCTGAGGGTTGAGTTACAGCTTTGGCTTACAGCACGCTGGGGTAGCAGCGTGGCCATGCCTGTATTTAGGTTTTAGGTGCCCGAGTCTTTTTAAGCAGCAGAGAAACTGTGCTGTTTCCAAAGGCCAGGCTGTGATCTATAGCTAAATGTATGTATGGGGCACCTGATTAGGCTCAAGTTAGAAAGAGGTGGCCTGATTTTTTTTTTTTTAATGTAGCAGACCAATATATAAACTAGCACTGTGATGAGAATGTTGGGTTTTTATGTGTACTGGGGTATGGGGGGGTTTTAAGACATCTGTTCCTTCCTATTCATGCCTCTTTTTGCTGCTTCCTTTAACATGGAGCATTTTTTTTGTCATAAATATAACATTTGCATAATTTTGATTTAAGCCCTTTAGAAGCAAAGATTTGCTTATTTCTTTGTTCACAAGGCACAACAGCACTTGAGACAGGCATAAACCCCCTATTTAAAAAAAAAAAAAAAAAGAAAATCGTATACTTCACAGTGCTGCTGCATGGGCTCTAGCAGCCTAAGCTGTCAGGGCTGAAGCTGTTGCTCAGTCTGTTTGTGTACAAAATACAAAGAAGTCATGTTTCCCCCCTACACCCACACACCTTCGTACTGGACCATGGTATCGCATGCTTACTGAAACCTAAAGGCTTCCTTTTTTGTGGATTCATTTCCTGACCCCCCACCCACCCCATGCTTAGTGTTGGGAAGGAGAGGAGGAAAAAACAGTGATGTGAGCCCCGTGTCCCTTCTGCTTGAGGTCAATGGCAAAGCTGTTGCTAAATTTGGGGAGGGAGAGCATGGTGGTGCGGCCCCAGGCTGGCTTAGCAGCCCTGTCCCTCCTTGACAGGGTTGTGCCCCCTTCTCTCCTGCAAACCCAACGGCGAGGCATCTCTGCCTTCCCTGAGCACCTCAGC
Source organism: Balaeniceps rex (assembly GCA_013401315.1). NCBI lineage: Eukaryota > Metazoa > Chordata > Aves > Pelecaniformes > Balaenicipitidae > Balaeniceps > Balaeniceps rex. Next base: position 299,944 of record VYZW01036963.1, on the reverse strand, counting down.
TCATAGCAAAAGTGGCCCAGAGTCTTGGGGGTTTGTGTGCTTGAGTTTGCTACTGGGGCCTAAAAATAGAAAGTGGGAAATTCAGTTGCATTCAGATGAAAAGTATTACTTTACCCAGAATGAAATGTTTAGGTTTGGAGTTGAGCATCTCTTCAACCCCCCCCCCCCCAAGTTAAATTAAATCTACAAGTGAAACAAAAATGAAAAAGTGAAGCATCTGTGCCAACACATTTCAACAGCCTTTAACACATCGGGAGTTGCCTTTGTCTCCCTGAGCGGTGTCTAGTGGTGGTGTCTTCATCCTGCCCTTCCTCCTCTGCCTTCAAGCCCCAGCAGCGGGAATCTTGTGAACCCACTGAAGTTTTGTGTTTAGCTTTTAAAGGCTTCTGTGTTTGACTGCAGGGAAACACCAAATTCAAAATCAGAGGTGCAAAATGTAATTTGGCGAATAGTCTGTGGGTTTTGGGTTTTGTTTTGGTTTTTTTTTTCCGCCCTGTGTGCCGTAAACTGATGGCTGGACTGCTGCAAGGGGGATGGGGAGGAACCGGCTGGTGGTGATAACAACTGATCGCTTCTCTGTTCTTGTTCCTGGTCTGAGGAGCTTATTTATGCTCTGGCTTTCAGTCTTCTCATTGCTCATCTAACAGGGAAATAAATGAAGTGACTCGCTTTCATTATAGCGAGGAGTATAAGACCTGCCAGCAAACTACTTCATGCTTTCTGCCATGGTCTAAGAATAGCTTCAGATCTCTTGCCACACTGAAGTTGCATATCGGCAAAGATGAAACAACTACAGAGGGAAAGAGACACCTATAAAAGGAATAAGTGCCTGTTTTCTGTTGTCCCATGTTAGTGTAAAATACTATCATCAACTGCCTTTGGAATACCTGACCTGGTAATAATCTGTTGCAAATAAATTATTAATTATTATTAATTACATAGTTTAACAGTACCAGTGTTACTTTAAACCCTAATTGGATTACACTGCACAAGTGTATTTGAGAGTAAAACTTGACGCAATGGTCAACAAATCCAGCTGACCAACAAAACACGTGCCTGGCAGTTATTTCCACCAGAGATCTCCACCGAATAATTATTCGGTCATGGTTGTAATAGGGAAATGTGTATGTTTAAGTGTTAAGTAATGCGTGTGAAGTGTCCAGTGTGTTTAAAACTGAAGTGTGTTCCCTCTGGGCCGCAGAGGAAATCTGGCCCCATTAGTCACTGGGGAAAAAAAACCTGCTAGCTCTGTTGGGGCTGAGATTTTACCTTCAGTTTTCAGACTCCGATTGCTGGAGCTTAAAAGAAGTATGTCTTTCTCCACTGGAATAGATAATCTTATTGGCCAAAACGCTTGAAAATTTGTTGTGTGTCTATACCTTTTGCATAGGGATAAATTGGGGCCATAGTGTGGTTGGAGACCACTCTTTTCTGTACTTCAAGGGGATGCTTCTGCAAAGGAGTGTACCTCTAAACTTTGCCTATTCAACAGCAATGGAAAGTGTAGCATTTCCTCACAGATGATGACATCTGAGAGTTCAAAGTATTGGCTTGCACAGTGCCTGTCACATTTTAACTGTCCTTGGGGGGAAGAGAGCAATGACGCTGCCTTGGAAAGAGAGGAGCAGGAAGGAGATTTTTTTTTTTTAAGCTCTCCAGCTTCTCATACCCTTGGAAACCAAACTTAAGAGTCAAGAAGCAAACTGTTACAATAGGCAAATATTTCTGATGCTTGTAGAGAAAAATCTGGCTGCAGCTCGGTTTAAACTGGGGGGACATCCCCTGTAATGTTCCTGGTAGGTAGATGTTGGGTTATAATTAGCCGAATGCCTCGTGTGCTGCTCTTACCCTTACCCTGTCGGAGGTGAGACACTCTACTAGTAAGATCTTTATAGAGTTACTCGCTGGTGTGTCTTCTGGCTTTTTATTCTTAAGGTGAGCACAGCCTTTTTGAGAGGCTCAGGGCGCAAGACTAGCTGTATTTGAGGTTTGAGTGGTGTCTGGATGTTAACTAATACAGATAGACTTTTTTTTTTAAGGACCTATACATGGGTGGTTTTCCTTCCAAAGCAGCAGCCGATGTTTTTATTATGCTTAGGAGCACAAAAGTTTTTAGTGAGATTACCTTGGCTTTATGATGCATTCGAAGTGGGGGATCAGCCACTTGTCTTCAGGCTATGACTCTCTTTACTCTGTGAAAAGCCACATTATAATTAGATAATTAGGAGTTTTTTTATTTATGCAAGCAACTCTGAAGTGAAGAAATGCCATAAATAGGAGCAGCATGCACACAGTCTTAATACTTGTCTGTTTTGCATGTTTGCCAGCCAGCCAGGAGGGAAATATTTCTCAAATATTCAGCATGGGGTTGCAGGGCTATAGAAGTCATGCTGTTTAAAGAAATAGATTATGGTAATCTATGAAGGTGACCTAATGCATTGTCCCTTTGCATATAAGATAAGATTATGTGTGGATCCTTGGCCTTGTTGGGAAGTCTCTGGTGGGCCTGGGAGATCAGAAATCACAAGGCTGGCCTGAATTATCGCAAGCAGTTGTTTGCCTGGAGCTTTGTTTCTAGGTACTTACCTGAATCTGTCTTCAGTGTTTTGTAAACACCTCTGTATTGTAACAGTTAAACTTTTTTTGAGGTTCTTGTTATCACAAAGGCGTTTGGTAAGCCAGGGCTTAAAGAAGAGTGGTGAGATATCATGGATGTCACTCTTCCCCTCCTCCCCTGAAAATTAGAGCTGGCGAAGAGTCCTGTTGAGAGGAGGCTGGATGAAGGTGCTGTCTTGAGCATTGCACTTGCTTCAGCCAGCAGGTCTCTGAGGTGGCTGCCTTTCACCTGGTCTTGATCTAATGAATGTTGATGGTTATGGTGGTAAAGCTCACATGCACCAGTGCCTTTGGGTTCAGCCACTGGTCCTGACTGTGCCTCTCAGTGCACCCTGTGTGGAGGCAGAACCGGGAGCTGCTGCGAACAGGAGGCATGGAGGGGTTCAGCGGGGTTATTTCTGCAGCTGGAAAGTCCCAGGGTGCTTGTGGTTTCTGTGCAGGGTGGCCAATCAATGCTCTGTGCTCCAGCAGCTTCAGTAGTGAAGCTACGGGGTTTGTTGTTGGTTTTGTTTGTTTTGTTTTTTTTTTTTAATGCCTTGTGACTCTTTAGTACAGGAAACTCTTTGCTTCAGTTAATATCTATGACTAAGGCAACCTCATGTCTGGAAGCATCTCAGCCCATGGAGGTTAGTTTTGGTGTGTCCTCTCCTGCTCTGAAAGATATTGGTTCCCCAGGAGCACATGTCCCTACAGAAGGTGGTCTCTGACTTGGTTCTGGACCTGTACAGCAGCATTTTAGGGCTTGAAAAAGAGGAGGGGGGAGAAGGAAGTGTCTCTTCCATGTGGTGCAGAAAGGGGATAATCTGGCTAGAGGGATAACTCTGTGCCTAGATAGCAGGGCAGTCTCGGAGCCAGGGGAGCTCTGGCCAGGGCCGTGCAATGGTCATTCTCCTGCTCTGTGACTTAAGCACATGCAACAGACGACTTGTGAGGCCTTGGACAAGTCATTTTAATCTGCCTGGGTCGTCTTTTTCTGTTCTCTGCACTGTTTGTAACACAGAGCTCATCTCTCTTGTTGCCATCAGTGTTAAGTGTGGCTGACCCAGGTTCATCCACTGTCACAGTGGTGTCCTGGAACAACGCAGCTGCCTGTTCCAGAAAGTTGGAGAGAGGTTTGCAAGCACCCCCTTCCTATGTCCTTGCTAAAGTGATAAACTGTGTAGGCTCTGATTTTCCTCTAGGTTTTTTTTTTTTCCTTCTAAAAATTCAAGGTTTGTTTTCATGTCTTTCTCTGCTTGGGTGAGCAGGTTACCTCCTTTCTAAAGGAAAGGTCCACTCCCAGTGAAGAGACCAAGATCCAGAGGGGCACAAGTTTATGATCTCCTGGCACTTCTTTTCAGTGGTGCCCCTAAGAGCATCTCCCAGGGAGTGCATGCAGAGAGACCTGAGCCAGCAAGTCTGTGGGGAGCAACTGGGACCTTGTAGGTCTGGGTGCCACCTAGTCCCTCTTGTCCTGAAGGAATGAGCCTCTTGATTGCTGCTGCTTGAGGCAACACTAGCCTTGTCCAGCTTGGCTATACCCACAGCTCCCTTGGCTGGGGTCCAGCCAGCTCATGTGTCCCTGCACTGGGCTGTCCCCACCTGAGGGGTCTGGGGTTAGCACAGTCAGGGTGACTATAAATCTGTCATCAGCTTCTGCTGGGGGGACATGAATGCACTCAGTGGGTGGGAGGGCTTGGGAGCCACTGCTCCCACTAGGGTTAGATGCTGCTTTGCACTATGCATCACTCTGTTTCTAAGATAATGGCTTTGAAGGAGGAAATTGGGGGAAAAACAAAAAGTAATGTGAACATGTTGGTTCCAACTCTTTTACTATGCTCTAGCTTTAGAAAGCCTATGGTGTGACTGGGTTAATTCCCACTTGATTCACTGCAACAGAGAAGAACTGATTCTAATTAAAGGTAGTAAAAAGAAGAACAAATGTTACTCCTTGTCCACACATTAATTATCATATATATATTTTTTTTTTTACAATGGCTTAGAGATTTGGAAAAAAATAAGATAACTTGAAAGCTTCTGTCATATCTGGCGAATTGATTGTCTCCAGTTTATTATGCCAAAGTGTGATACTAAGCTGTATGTAAGCAGTTGACCAGTAACATTTTAAAGCAAAACCTGTTGTTGGAGCAGTTGACCTGTACTGTCTTGGTGATGGGCTCTGATTCTTCTTGGTCTCCGGTAAGATAATGGGAGTCTGTCTGCTCAGTTGATCGAAACTAAGCAGTGGCAAAAGGCTTATTCTTAGAATTTGCAGGCATATTTTGGGTACAAAACCACTTAATGTAATTGTTTAACATGAGGTTAATCTTAGTTTTGTAGGTGTTTGTGTTAGTCCTATAAGGCAGCATGACATCTCTGTTGAGGGATAACACAGTGCTTATGCTTCCTGGGAAACATTAGTGTTAACTCACCTGTGGAGGCAAGGACGGCCGGGTTGGTTTTGGTCTGGCTGAAGAGATTCCTTGTTTGATTGCTGTTTAGCTCTGGATTCTAAAAATATGTCTGTATCCCCCCCCGCCCCCTTCTTCTTTTCTTGACTCTGTAGTATATGGATGTAAACTGGGTCAGCTTTCTCTTGCCCTTTGGGGTTTTTAGGGTCTAGCCTTGCCTCTCTGACCATTAGGATTGGGATTTAAGTGCTGCCAGGGCTGGCCCTGAAGTTTGTGTCAGCGTGGGGGCTGGCTTGCGCCATGCTAGTTCCAGTAGTTTGCTGCTTTTATTTTTGGACAGTATGGCACTGAGATATGTCAAGACAGCACCCTTCATTTTTGCTGGGTTTTCTTCATGCGCTTTGAAATAACTTGCTGGAAAGTGTCAAATAAGAGCCAGATGATGATATTGTTATTTCTAGCCAAAAAGATAGAAACTCTTCAACTTAAAAAGAGTTTAGATCCAGCAGGAATGGATGGCACTCCCGAACGTGGGTATGGTATATCAGCACCCTGTTTTCCTTTCATATTAATGCAAATGTTGCTCGTGTTTCTGATGTGGAGGAGCAGTTGTTTTGGCTGGAAAAGAGCCTGTGTTCATCCTTGGGAGAAACAAAGCAGCCTGCTCTGTCATTAGAAAGAAGCTGTCTTGAAGAGGTTGCCCTTAAAAGGGTAAAGTGAATAAATGGACGGCTGAACCATGAAAATGTCAGTGTTCTCTAAAACACGCGAATTAAAAGAAATGTCCACTCCTACGCATCCAGGATTACAGATGTCTGACACAGTGCCGAGACCCTTCTCCCTCTTCAGATGTGCTGAGCCAAAGCCCTCTGCATTGCACTCGTGTGCGGTCACACCGGCTGCTGACTGTCTCCAGGCCAAGTGGGCCAGTTGCTTGAGGGATGCACATGGTGATGGGCAGGGAGCGAATTGGTAATAGGTTAAAAAACCAAAACAAACCTGGTGTTTTGGGCAAATCTGGTCTGATCTACCTCTTTCTGTGAAAACAGACTCATAGCTCTTTGTCAATATAAAACCATTTGTGGTATCTTTATTGCATTAAAATAGTTTCTGTTCCCTCCCCCCTCACTTCCCCTGCCTCCTTTGTACATAGCTTTAGCATTTCTTGATGACCTTTTTGTTAATATGATTTCCTGTGGGACCATTTCACAGTAGAAGTATGTATTCCTTCAGGGTTTACACTGACATTTCCAGTGATTATTTAATTGGACTTCATGTTAGCCTACATCCCCACGGGAACGCATACTTTTGCTATGAGAAGTTGTAGTGTGTCTAATTTTGAGTTTCTGCTATAAATGCTTGCCCTCCAGGGAGGGTAAGTACAATCCTTGTCTGTAGCTGCAGAATCGTCATTGTAGTGTGTTTAGGATGTGGGGTTTCTTGTCTTGTTCCTAATTACATTATTGTATAGCTTAATCCTTGTACCAAAATTGAGAGCGGGCCTTCTCCTCTTTCACCTTCCTGACTGCTCCCTGAGGATAACTCAGTGCTTTGAAGGATGCTGTCATGTGGCTTATTTTCCTGTGGATAGTTCCCCCCCACCCCTCTTTCAAATGGGCAGAGTCTGCACTCGCTCAGTATAGGGGGATTTCCAGTTGCAAGCTGGAACCGCTGTCTTGAATTCAGATATATGGTCCAGAAGTATTCACAGCGGCTTCTGGACAGGCTGGTGAGTAGTCCAGAAGTTAGTGGCATCTCTTGGAAAAGCTGGCGAGTAAGGTAGGGAAGGGATGTGTGCAATTTGCATGGGTGGCCTGGGCCCAAAACTTAGGGCCAAAAAAAAACCCCCCCAAAAAATCCCAAAATGAAATCCCGAGAAAGGTTCCCTAGTGGCAGGTTAAAAAAAAACAAACAAACAAAACTCCCAGAACTCTTGTTTGTTTCTAATTGGAACTACTTTGGATGATCTAGTGGTCCTCAGAAGAAGAAGAGCAAAGGGGTGAGAGCTGATGGTGGAAAGAAGCATGTCATGTGTTGAGGTGTGGTAGGCATCAGGGGTTACAATGTGTTTGAGAGCTGGTGGTGGCAAGGCAGGAGGAGCTGAGAGTGGAGCTGGGCAGAGCCAGCATCTCTGGCGCAGCCTGGCAGGGGAAGGGGCTTTCAGTGACCTCTCTCCTGCCTCCCTGGGACGTGTACCTAGGGCAGCTGGCTACGCTGTGGCTGGTGTCAAAGTACAAAATAAAAGTAGATGAGACCAGGGGCTGCAAACGCCAGTGGGAGAGGATGTGCTGTGGCAAGGGGCGTGAGCCGTAGCGAGATGAAATTAGAAACAACATGCAAATGCGCGTGCCTCGATGCTGAGGGGAAACTTTTCCTCTTCATCCAGCGTCACACTCTTGACTTCTAAAGGGACCTCAAAGCGGTTGTGTCAAGGATGTGCTTGTAAATCCTCTAGGCCAGAATTTGTGTACAAACTGACCTCGCAGGATAGTTCCCACATGAAAAAAACCTGACCTTGCAAGTTCTCTGGAATGCAGGGTTTTGCCTTTTTTTTTTTTTGAAGTGCTGTTGGCAGCTCGATTAGAGGGAGAGACTAGATTAGATTGAGTGTATCGAGGTGGAAGCTGTTCTTTGTGAACTATGTTTACTTTTACTTTTTTATGTTTGTTTAAAGCTTAATCTTTTGCGGCAAGGCCAATGCTGAATGCCATGTGGGCGACAGGGAAAGAAGGCCTGCAGTGGGTCTTTTGAACCTCCTGTGGACAGGTGAGAAATACACTTGCAGGACCAGAAAGTCAGACCTATTCTAATTGGTAGTAGCAATAGAAGTAGAAAAACCTTTAGTTATGCCTTTGATTTTGGAAAACGGGGCAGTGTGGGTTGTAAATGTGGGTAGTTATGTTGTAAAAGGATGGATTTTTTTTTTATCCCCCCCCTTTCTTTAACAGCAGGAATGGTAATGGGTAAAGCTTTTTTGGTGTTGCTGTGGTCTCCTTGTACTGCAGAAGGATGGGCTTCCCTCTGTTGTGGGCTTGACCTCACATAGATCTCCCTCCAGTGGGTTGTTTGGTGTTTTTTTTTTTTTAAAAAAAAAAAAAAAAACAAAAAACAAAACCCAAACAACCAAACCACAATTTCCTTGAAATCAAAGGAGCAACTCCTAATGTCACCTGGGTGAGTGTGGTCTGATAGGTCCCCACCCCTTTTGACAGAAGGGAGTTGTCCTTCTCATCTCAGCTTCCTGCTGTGTGGGCCAAATACAATATTTTCAACCATGTCGAGCTTTTTACAACAGTGGGGGCAAGCCCTGAGTGCTGCTCAGCAGCAGCTGTGGTGAGGAGAAGGACATCTGTCTTGGAGAGTAGGAACACTCCTACAATGACCTGCTTGGATTAGCCCCATTGCTCTAGAAGAGGTGTGGGAAGCACAGCTCTTTGCCACAGCAAGCGGAGCCCTGCTTGGACAAGGAAAGTGGCTGTCTTGTGTTGTTCAGGAAATTTGGGCACCCCTTTTTTTCAGTACCTCAGAACGAACAGAGGACGATTCCCGGTATGTACCGTGAACCATCTTTGTTATGGCTAAAATGGTGCCAGCAACAGCTATGGGAAAGTGTGATGGCTAGGTCTTCCACTGCAAGGTGGTTTTAGCTCTCGTGCTCTATGGGTGCACCCCTAGTGCCTCCATGTCCTCCCTGCTAGTGCCTTTGGTACCCAGTAGACCTAACCCTGCTTGAGGCTAAGGGAGTATTGCAGAAGTAGTATGGAGGGTTAGGTGCTTTTCTCCTGCCTTTACTCTTTCCATGTCATATGGTGGTGTTGGAGATAAGGTAGTGGACCTTTGGTTTGGTTACGGCCCAGATACAGGATCCTTTGTGCACAGCCATAAACTTCTGCAGACATGGCTGTGTTGGTCGGTGGTATGAAGAGATGGTCTGGGTGGTTGTCCACATCCTGGGAGTAGATTTGGCCTATACTGGCTGAATTGGGCTTCAACCTGTACAGCTCCTTTTTTCTTGTGTGGAAGCAAGCAAGCTGTGATGGATTTGCTGCTAAAAGTGAACCTGTGTTGGATGGGGAGTGGTGTCCCTCAGAGTGCCTCTGTGCTGGAGCTTGCTGGTTCCCCTTGCGTGGGAAAGCACTCCTACCATAGACCTGTGACCTGGGGACAAGCCACTGCCTCCAAATAAGCTTGGGCAGCTTCGGCACTCTGTAAACCTGTCATGTGACGGTCAGCACAAGGAAAGTGATGCTACCTACCTGCTGAAGCTAGTGGGGACTGAAGCCTGGGCCAAAGGGGAGGAATATGTGACAGTAAGGAAGAAAGATAAGCAAGCACAGTGCTCAAAGGTAAGTGCATCTCGCTTGAGCATGGTGCTACAGTCCACAACGTGCCCTCCTGTGGTACAGGAGCAGCCTGAAGACTAGCAGTAAAGCAGTGGTGGCTCAGCACCAGCGTGCTGCCCTGCAGCAGGACCTCCGGGCAGCACTGGTGGCATGGTGCGGGGATGGCCCCAGGGCCCTGACCCTCCTGCCTGGGTGGGGAAGGGGTGCAGCACAAGGTGGGTGAAGCAGCTGGCAATACCTGGCCTCTATTTTTACATGCCGGAGTCACGTTTGCTTAACCTTGAGGCATCCTACGCTTTGAATCAACTTGACACAAAGTCATCTGTTCATTAATAACACAGGAGCAGTTTAATTGTTGTCTTAGTGGAAAAATACATGAGACTGTCATCAGCTGTTGCTTCTGGCAGTGCTTTTCTGCAGTAATGTAAATAAATGAGGTCACAGGTTTAAAGGAACAGGCTGTACTTGCACAAATTCCAAGCATCATCTTAAACAGATATACACCAATTGTCCAGATATCTCCATCCTGCGCCCCAAATGATAGCTGTACCATTTCCACCTTAAACACACTCAAATGCAGCCACAGGGGCTGGGTTTGCTGTGTTGGTACTGACATGAGTGGCGCATGCTCAGTGGGTGTTTTAAAACTTGGCTTTGTTCCTGAGTGAGTGGAGCTTTTGGTGGCCAGAACCCCAGTATCACTGAATTTTCTGCTGTTCCCCTCACAAAAGCCCAGCAACTCCAGAGTGGGGGAAGTTACAGACCAAACATCTCTTCTGCTGATACTTCAGCATCCTGGGATTTCTGCACTTGTTGCATATGTGCATGTGTGTGTTGGTTTTATTTTTTTTGAGATTGATTTGTGGTATTGTAATCGAGGATGAGCAGATCCAGAAATCCGCCTGGACAGCTTTGAAAGCTGTATAAAAGGTCTGTTTGTCTCCCGGGACCACGTGTTCTGTCTAAATGTGGATCCCGCATCTGCAGTCTGTCATGTATAAAAATATGTTCCTGTTTGTAATTGTAGCGGGAACACCCAGTACCTGCCACGCTCAGAACAAAGTATAGCCATGCTGATGAGGTAATGCAAAGGTATTGCTTTATGGTGAGGGTATTTCATGGTAACTGCCTCTCTATGAGCTCTCTCACTATAGGGGGAGGTAAGAGCCTGTTTCCAGATAGGAAACATATTGCAAATCTAACAAAAACATATTGTAAACCCACATCCTAGTTTGTATATAGTCACACAGCCATAGAACAGCAGTGATGGTTGAAAGAGGTGCGAAAGAAGACACACAGAAGGAGGGCAGGTGTTACTGTACTACTTGTACTGTGATTCTCATCCTTTTCTTTAAAAAAAAAAAAAGTCACTTGTATAAAATGTGTGCAGGTAAGGTTTGCTTTTCTTCCTTTCTTTGAAGATGATTGTTTTTATTGCAAGGTCATGGTCCCTTGTAAAAGCTGGCTGCCTAGTTCCTGCCATACTTTTTGTGCCTGTTTTGCATCGTATTTGCCCTCTTCTGACAGCAAATGACAGACACCGTGTTTGGCATGATTTTTATGCAAGCACCATGCTGCTTGTCTTTTTTTTTTTTTATTTGTTCAGAGCTGCTCTGGCTCCTGTCCAGCTGCTCACCTGGCCTTGTAGTGCCGGTGCAAGCCCTGGGCTTCTGGGTGGCTTCAGAGCTGGGAAATCTGTGTGCAGCTGCTGCCCAGGCGTTGCTCGGCAGGGGATTTTGAGGAGCATTAAGCGAGATGTTTATGGGCAGATGGCTGCAAAGAACAAACAAGTATGAATAGCTGGAGCATGTACAGTGCTGACTTGAGACTTCCTAAAAGTTTTGAGGTCTTGGACAATCCGAAGTCTGTTGTCGCTCACTAACTGTTCTGGCAGGGCAGGATGCTGGAAGATGTCATGCAGTGATAACTGCAAAAATATCTGGCTCCTGCATTGGTGGTAAGCAAGAGCACTCTGTCTTCTGTTGTGTTCCACTGGGACAGCAGGCAAGGCCATCTGCTGTGAAGGGTCCTGCTTCATTGATTCATTTCCTTATGGCCCCAGTGTGCTGGGCATCCTTGCATGTCCATCTGCATTTGGATTTGGGTAGGTTCAGTCCCCCCGAAAGGCTGCCTGGCAGCCGTTTTGGAGCAGTGTGCACAAAAGCACTTGGGATGTTCTCCGCATCCATGCATGGGCTGCATCAAACCGGCTGGGTGGTTCAGGCTTTTTGCTGTGCTTTGGTTATTAAACATACCACATAGCTTTAAAGCTAGAAGAAGCAAGTTACATGCATGACATTCTGTAAAAGTGAATGTTGGTGGCTTATCTAGCTGCTGGCATTTTGGTTTGTCACTGAAGGTGGCTACACAGCTGAGCCTTGGCTTCATGGCTGTTCAAACTGCACTGCTATGCATGCTAATAGTCTTCCCTGGTGAATGTTGCCTCTCTGCTTAGGCTGCCTGTATATGATGAAGGCTTTTTGTATATTGCAAATAGCAGCCAAAAAACTGCTTTTTAAAATGCAGCTTACTTTTGTGCTAGTGAGAGGCATCTGTCAGGTCGTGCTTTGCCTCCATGCTCCCAGTTACTGCCCTCTGTAATGCTTCCTTCATGCCCCAGGTTTGGGAAGGTTTGAACAGCTTCAACCACAAAACAGCTTCTGGTAGAACCAGAGGTGGAGTCTCTGCATCCATGCCTTGAGCTTGCATGAGATTTGGAGTTGCTGTCAGTAGCAGTGATATGTCTTGGTCCTTGCTGAGTTTAATGAATCAACTCTTAGACCAGGCTTGCAGTAGCTGTGTGTTGGCCTGCTCTCTGGGTACAGCCTCTTCTCTCCCAGCTTCTCTCCCCCACTGCACGAAGACTTTAATTGCTGAAATAGCAGCTGTTTGAGAAAGGAATACAGATGGAGCTGAATACCCTGTACACTGTATTTACCTTCGTGTGGAAAGCCCATCCCTCTTTGACTCTTTCTGACTGGTCATAATGAACTTTGCTTGGACCTTTTTAGGGAAGTAGCCTCAAACTTTAGGAAAAAACTAAGCATTATCCATGCATGAGCTCCACTTAAATTACACTAGTGCTTCATAAATTGGCTAGGAGCAAGGATCGTGTGTGGTGAGCATGCGGGGAGTGGATTAAGGGAGCAGCACTCATGAGGTGTCTGGTTCCTGTTTTGGGACCTGCATGATTCATATGGCAGTGTAGATCCAAGCTAAACTCCTACTGTTGGCTTTGGAGTTCAGCTTCCCTCCATGACTGCATCTTGCTGCGTCCTTTCTGGGTACCAGTGTTCTTGTCCAGTCCTCCCATGCCCATGTGTCTGAGCTAGTTCAGGTTACTAATCCTCTCCTCAGTAACATGTTGTTTCAGGGAGATTTGCTCTGAGACTTGCTTAGGTATGGTACTTTAAATATTGCTTGAACTGACTTTTTAACTCCCTACCCACGTGAGGGAGGAGAGCAAGGAGAGGGGGGATGTGGACTGACATTAGGAAAGGTGACCTCTTCACTGGTGAATGTCAGGAAGGAAATTGTTAGTGAAGCTATTATGTGTTTGGCTACTCCACTTGTTTGGGCATCTTCCACATGGCGTATTTGGGATTGCCTTCCCATCCTTAGGCCTGATGCTCTTGCTGGAGTGGTGGGGATTGCCATGCACCTCTTGTTCTCTTCTGGGTACAGTGATAATAGAGGAGCTCTGCCAATGTAATGGTCTCTTGTCCTTTCCTCCCTGTTCTCATCTGCTGGACGGAAGCTCACACTGAGGAGGAGTTGGTAATGGCAGTAATAGTGTCTTCTGGCCAACAGGGCAGGCAGAGGCCCCAAAAGGAGGACATAGGTGGTGAGGAAAGAGCTTGCTCTAGACTCTTCAGCTCTCCTGTGTTTTACAAGGTGGCTGGTGAAGGAGGATGGTGTCTGCCATGCCATCAGTGTGTCTGCACCTGAGTGATGAAGCAATGGGATCCTACCTCTGCCTATGGCTGCTTACTCCCAGAAGCTGTAGGAGAGGTAAAAAATGAACATTGACTCTGGAGTCACTAAAGCAGCTTATTCTTCAGGGGTTTTCTTGGGAATCCCAGCATGCTCTGGTTATTGTCTAAACAGCAATATTTAAGCTGAATGGATTGCTTGCCTATGCAGAAGGATGGGGATGTGGGTTAGGGCTTAGCCTTTGGCCCAGACTCTAGGCTGGGGATGTTGGTTTGGATGAGACTTCAAACATCTTCAGCTTGGGGACCCTAGTCTTGTTTGTTTTCTTGAGTGGACTGAGAAGACTTTTCAGACCCTGTCAAGGCCAGGTGGTGCAGTTGGCAGTCAAGCTCAGATTTTTGTCGCTGTTCTTCCTTATGTCCTGCTTCCCTGTTATGACAACTTTGTGAGTAGAGATCTTTAAGGCAGATCTGTTTGCCCAGTCTTCTGTAAACAGCAGAAGCAGCTAAAGGCAAGCATGCTTTTGAGGCAGGGGAAATACTCTGTTTCTTGGGCAATTCAAGGAATTCTGGGAAAGTGAGTTACTAACAGCATGTGAAGAACAGAAGTCTAGATGTTGAAAAGGGCGCTTTTATTAGAGGGGCTCAAATTGTTGTGATGTGACCTGGTCTGGGTACCTCATGCCCATTGTGCACTGTGTAGGGCACCAAGATGGTCCCTGGGTGGGTCCCACCCCATGGGCAGGTGCGTGGACGTTTGGAATTGCAGCACTTGAGATGCAGGCATGGAAGCCCTTTGCTGTATCTAGTCCAGAGGCAGTGTGACAGTGTGTTTTGCTCTGTTTTAAAATTTTCCTTTGCCAAATCAGTCAAAGAGCATGGAAAACACAAAGAACCTCTTTTTTTTAAAATAAAAATAAAAAAAACCAAACCCACACATTAGTGGGATGGTGGCATTCAGCACTTATTTTGGCTAGTGTAGCTCTTTCTAGTAACTTCAGCATAGCTCTCCCCCCTCCTGGGTTTTTTTTTTTTGGCTTGTATTTAACAAAGTGCAATTGAGTCTGAACACTTGGCCTGTCTCAATGTGGTGCATGACTCCAAGTATCCTGGTACAACATAAACGTGTGCTTTTGCGGGCGAGGCAGGGGGGATATATCACTGCATTTCTCCTCTTTCCGCCTTTTTCTTTTGGAGGAGCCACCTGTTAGCATTACATCAGCAGCTCCCAGGAACGCCGCCTCCTACCAAAGGCCTTACACAAAGTAGTTCTTCTTGTATTGTTTGCGCTCAAAGAGCTGATGTCATGCCAGCTGATGTCATTGTGTGCTTTGTGTAATCGCTATGGAAACCGGGCAGGTGGGGAGCCTAGGGCTGATGTAATTGCCGAATGAGGTGTAGAAAGAAGGTCTGCTTTTCTCGCTCCAGTTTTGCGGAGCCGCCTTCCTGTGGGGAGAAAAAAAAAAGGGGGGGAAAATGCTGCTTGAAAAAGCCAGCAAAATGTGCAGTAGAGCCAGAGGAGGCGCAAGCCAAAAAAATTACTTCTCCCTCCCCCCTCGGATCCATTTCCCAATCCATATTAATGTCCTAAAAATAACTCTTGCTAGATATTTTTGAGGCAACTGGGGCAGAAAAAGGAGAACTGTTTGCCACATGTTAAGTGAGTACCTCAGTCACTGTTAGGTTACGAGGACCGTTTTTCTTTTGTTCGGCTGCACAAATGCATAGGTGAGCTGAACCCGCCCCTCCTCGGGGGCGTTGGATGGGGGCATGCCCTGCAGGGCTGCTCCCGGCAGGCAAATCTGCTGTGGACAGGTAAAGCTAAAAGACTGCCCCAGCTGGCTCGCTGCTGTGCTTTAATGTGCTGCTAGCCCATTTGCTCGTAGTTTTGGTGATGTTTTCCTTCTTGGAAAAATGCCTTTTGTTTCTTCCCCCACACCTCTTTGCCTCCTCCCATGGGCTCATAGGTGAGGCAGCCCCAGAGCACTGGTGTTGCACAGAGGTGTGTTTGTCTGTTCCTTTGCACAGTCGGTCTCATGGAGGGGAGGACAATGCATGCCTCTGATTCATGCCACCCTTGCTGTTGTCGGCCATGCCCAGCATCAGTCACCATGACAGTGGTGGTGGGGACAATAGAGCCAGCTCTAGTCCTGGTGGTCCCAGTGTGTGCTCTGAAGAAAGGTGGGTCCAAAGCGTCACCAACCTCAAGGTGTCTTAACCAAAATATCTGCTTGGTCTCTCTTCCCAGGAGGACTCAGCGGTTTCAAGCAGAACCATGAAAACCTCTGCGATAACTCCCTCCAGCTGCAAGAGTGCCCCGAGGGGGGAGGAGGGGGCGGAGCGTCCGCCGTGCCCCCCACACTACCTCAGTCCATCCCCACCACGCCGGACATCGAGAATGCTGAGCTAACGCCCATCCTGCCCTTCCTCTTTCTCGGAAACGAGCATGATGCTCAGGACTTGGAGAAAATGCAGAGGATGAACATAGGCTATGTAATCAATGTGACCACGCACCTGCCCCTGTACCATTATGAGAAAGGCATGTTCAACTACAAGCGGCTTCCGGCCACTGACAGCAACAAGCAGAATCTCAGGCAGTATTTTGAAGAGGCTTTTGAGTTCATTGGTAATTACCTTTGACTGGATATACTCCTGGGTTTTTTACCTGTTGTAAGAATCTAGAGTGAATTTTATGCTTCGCTAACTACCCTGAAGGCTGCATAAGGCCATATTTACTTTTGTTTAGGTTGTCAGAAATGCTGAGCACCTCATGTTTCTACTCATTCTCATCTCTGGCATATCCAGTTAAGTAGCTCAGGGGTACAATTTTTGTCCATTGATAGTGATGCCTACTTCCAGGCTTCCAAATTCAGGAAACCCCAGAAAGTTGAGACTTTTGTCATCCCCTCTTCTTGATTCCTTTGCGTTCCTAGTTTCCACAGTGGCTTCCAGCCAGTTTTTCATGGTAACTGTTCTTAATAATGGCTGAGTCTTTCCTAACTTAATTTCATGAGAAAGCTGACAAACTTTCACACTTCACTTGTTCTACCATTAGATTTATAACTTCAGAATGTATGTGTGGGTGAGTGGATTGTGATGAAAACTTGTATTAATAAGCCTCCAAACCCTGTAGGCTGTGTGAGAGCATTAACCACAGACATGCAGCTTGTTGGGGAGGTTGCTGAAGAAGTGAGCCAGCAATCTTATCCACGTTGCTCTGAACCTTGCTATGATCCACACAGCACAACCCTCAGCCAAGTTTAGGGGTGCGTTCAGCTCTGGTTGGTCATCTAGACGAAAGCCAGGTGGCCTCTTTAAGCAAGGCTGGTCAGTGAGGACATCAGCATGTGATACTGAAAGCTTTTGAGGACCTGCCCTTGCCCCTTTGTATGTCTTTGTGGGCACAGCTTTTGTAGCATAGTGAGTGTCCACTTGTGCTTCCCCAGCACAGGTATGTGTCCTGAAGTTTTCTGAAATATGCTGGGGGGTACCACTGACATATAATTTTTTTTCTTGTGCTGAGGCTGGGCTAATCTCTTTACCAATACTTCAGGCTCGATGGTGGAGGACTAGACAAAGCAAGTGTGCTTCTGTGCTGTGTCACAGTTTAGGTCCTTAGCTGACGCCATGCTGAGGTGGATGCAGAGCCATCTTCCTCCCTGCCCTCAAACCATCAATGTTTATGGGCCTTGAGTCAGGGTGTGGGTACACGGCTCCTGAAACTGAAGCCTGCTTGTGCTGGCTCTGTGGAGGTGCTCTGGGGCTCAGCAAGGATTGGGCCCCAGTTGTGGGACTGAGTCCCAGGGCAGGAGGTCCAAGCTCAGCATGTTCTTCTGAACCCATCTGCCACTGCCATATGCCCACTGGGCAGGGGCTTGCTGCTCTGAAGCAGACAGCTCGTCAGCCTAGTCCGGCTGTGTCTCGGTTGGCAGGGGGTCATTGTGCACTGATGCATGTGCATGGGAAGGTGAACACCCCTTTTTGGGTGAAGAGGAAGCCCTCCCTGAGAGCAGGGGAGAGGGAACCTTGCTTTGATTCTTTCAGAAGAAAAGCTGGGTCAAGAAATCCAGTAAAACCTTAAACTTTGAATTCAGCAAGATGGGGAGATGCAATAGGCTAAGCCTACATGAAGAAACTGCAAAGCTCTGTTAAGGCCCTTTGGGGGTGGGAGAGAGATTTCTGCACCCAGCATACCTATGAACTGCAGGATTAGAGCTCTCAAAACCACTAAAAGATAGTGTTTGGCTTGCAATCTTACCAAGGGCAGAGAAAGCAACCTTGCTCTGAAAAGGCTTAGAAAGTGTTTCAAAACCCATTTTACTTTCCTTTTTAATAATTACAGCTTGAGGGTCTGTCTTGTTTTTTAATAAACAAACGTTTCTCCATTGAGATTTTTTTCTCCATAGCAAATTCAGCCAGCTGGGGAAGTAACTCGTCAAATCTTTCCCTTCCTCAGGGTAAACTTTAAATTGGATTTGAGAAGATTTGGAAATGTTTAAACAGCAGATCATTGGCCTATGTTTCTTTAAATATTTAGTCTTGAAAAAAACACAGCCAAACCCAGGTTTAGCTAAGACTAAAGCCGTAGGAAGTGAAGTAATCAAAAACTCTCTGGGAAAGTGTGTCAAAATGTGTTAGACTTTCAGCTTTCTGAAACATCAACTGGCAAAAAGGCCTAGAGGGAAGTTGGTTTCATTTATGCTTTCACAATACAGGTTGAACATGTGGGGTAGGATGAACCATACTCTTGGTGGGGTTGAATTCATGCCAAAACTTGTAAACTAAATTCATGCTCCTCCTGCAGATTAAAACAGAAGAACTAGATGGAATTGTCACATCTTGAAAGTTCTATCTCCTGTTTTAAAAGCAAGCTGTGGGAGATGAGGATGGTATGGTAGTGACTATCCTCTTTCTCGTGTCCTATTAGCATGTGGTTGCAGGGGCTCTATCCTCCCTAAATCCTGCCCAGGTTGCATCCCTCTAAGTGATGTATCTTGATGGAGAGTGTGTGTGTGATTGTGTGTGTGACTGTTGTCCCTCCCTCTCCACCTCATCCTTTTCCCACTGTTCCCAGTGAGAAGCTCTGGAGGGGTAGCATACAGCAGAACACGATGCTGTGCTCAAATCATGAAGAGATGGGGATGGCAGATCCCTTCTTGACACTGCTGAAGGTGACCAAGTCAAAACACACAGCTTGATATGCAGGAAGTGAGGAGTCGGAATTTGAGGTCTCTTACTGCTGAAGTCTTGTTGAGGTATAAACTGGGTCCAGCTCCTGCTTTTGAAGAGACACCACAGCAGTGCCCTGTTGAAGCTCATTTCAAGAGTAGCTTTGTAAAAGCCTCAAAGAAAAGGGCTTTGAAACAGATGTATTGTTATGAATTGAATCTGAAAATACCTGTTTTTTGAGAAGGTGGTGTCCTGCTTTGAAAGACAGGGAGGTTGAGATGCCAATGTAATGCAGTGGCGCTGCAACAGAGGTGGAGCCCGAGCTGCCTCCTAAATAAATGCTCTCTGGCAGCGCACGTGAGCAGCGCAGCAGAGTCTCTCAATGTGCAGTTCATTTAATAAAAATATAAAAGTGAATGTGAGGATTTTCAGTGTTAGACTGGCCTGTGCGTTCTGCATTCAGTAACACTGAAACCCTGAAGGAAGATGGGCTGGACTGGAGGGGAAGGGGAGGAGACGGTGCTGTGCTTGTAATCAAATAAAGGGACTTTTAACATTAAGTTGCTCTTAATTGCACTGAGCTTTTTCTAATTTACAAACTGGCAAAAAAAAAAAAAAAAATCTTACTTTCTTCTGTCTTTCTCGTTTCCAGAGGAAGCTCATCAGTGTGGAAAAGGTCTCCTCATCCACTGCCAGGCTGGTGTCTCCCGATCTGCCACCATAGTTATCGCGTACTTAATGAAGCACACGCGCATGACCATGACGGATGCCTATAAATTTGTAAAAGGCAAACGACCAATCATTTCCCCTAACCTTAACTTTATGGGGCAGTTACTGGAGTTCGAAGAAGATCTAAACAATGGTGTTACACCACGAATCCTCACACCAAAGTTGATCGGCGTAGAGACTGTTGTGTGACAGCGAAGCTGCGACAAGGCGGTCAATGAAGGGGTTAACCTATTCTTCACCTGATTTGGGGCAGTGACGGGTGGGTTGTGGGTTTTTCTTTTTAGCTTTCAAGGGGGGTTTTGTGGCAAACTTTTTGTGAATAAAAACCTTTTTATGTAAGGAAAGGTTTTTACAAGACATCCAAGAACTTTGCCGTGTTTGGGATGCTGTTGTGATTTCCTTCCCAGACACCAGCAGAGCAGGGAGGCTTCGGAGCAAAAGGAGTACTTTTTAAAATCAAAACAAGAAGAAGAAATACTGGGCTTTTTTTTTCTTTTTATTTTTCCCTCCTCTCCAGCTATTTGTAGAGTTATGGCTAAGTAGTCTGTGCAGGTTCATAGACTGAAGAAACCTAAGTTGAAGATGAAACACAAACAGCCAAAACAAAGCAGGAAAAAAACCCTCCCTGAAACATAAGGGCCTTCGTTCTGCAAAGGCTTTGCTACAGATAACCTAGCTAAATGCTCACCGATGCAAAGGAAATTGGAGCAGCTTAAAAAGGCTGCGAGGCACTTTTGACACTCCTGACTCAAACTAAAGGAAAAAAAAAAAAGTTTATTTGGCGTGTTTCATGTTCCAGTTCTATTTTTCTATTTTGGGGTGTAAGGTTTTAACAGTAAGGGACTTTGATCATTCTATGCCATATGCCTTCACTGGCTTCTTGTGCAATAATAATTTGGGGTTTGTTTTGAGTGTTCAAACCAATTAGAGTTGGCTGCCCACTAATAATAAGATAATAATTTTTAAAGTCTAATAGTGCAACGGCAGCTGGCTTGGTTCAGAAAGGGTAAATGAGAGCAATTATTTCGTTCCTTTATATGATTTTGATCCTGGTTACAGTGCCATAAACCTTGTTACATATGTATATCAGAATGTACAAAAATCGAGAATGAGCAAAGTTTATTTAAAAATATTTTTCGCACAAAATATTGGTGTGTTTCAGTTGTCTATGTAAAAAATTTGATTATAAAACAAAAAATCTTTTGGAAAATGTGTGTCCTTTTATTTCTTCAGCAATTTTCCATTTTCTTTCTATGGGACGGGGTTTTGTTCTGTTCTTTTTGTTTTGTTTCTTTTGTTGCGGTTTGCATCTCCGTTTGACAAAACTGGTATCTTTTGTTTGGCATCTCCTCTTCAGTGTTTCGTTCCTGTCCTCTGCTGGTGGAACATGTTTTCATTATTTTCTACTGTACTCTTGCATCCTTCAGTTTCTGTAACCGGATTTTTCTCCTCTGGAAGCACGTGAGTTTTGGAGCTGTTCAGCTGAATTAGCACTATTGGTGAGGGCTCTTTGGGTCAGAACTGTTATTTCTACAGCTCAGTAGCCATTTGGAAAAATAAGAAATAAACATTCTCCACTGATTCCTTTTCATCTTCCTGCAATTAGCTTATCTTCTATGTTATAAAATTGCCCGGTTTCTAGAAATATGTTGGTCTCTTGTGTGCTTTTCCCTGGCCTCTCTATAGCCTGGTCCTTTAGCAGTTCCACAATTCCTGGGAATTCTCCTGGGATTTTCCCCTCCCTCTTGCCCATCTTTCCTTCATTCCCCTCCTTTTCCAGCTGTGTCAGTGTTAAGTGTGGTGTGTATTGTAGGGCTGATGTTTCTGCCCGACAGTGTCCCTTTTGCTTGCTTTCTTTGTATTTACTTTTTTTTTTTAATGATATGGTATAACCTGATCTCTTCTGGACTGTTACCAACTCTAAAGCTTATTTGTATGAGCCTAAAATGAGGTAGAAGACATTTCTCATATGATTCTGTTGTGCAAGCTGGTATATCCCAGGAAGTCTGGTAGCAGCGAAGGTTTTTCCTAGGTGAAAACCTAGATGGACTGAACCAAGTTTAAAACAGGACCTGTCAGAAAACTTATGTATAATCACATTAGACATGTATATTTTTGTGGACATTTTACTTAAAATGTTGTTACTATACAGATATTTTCTTGAAACTTATCCCTTTATTAAATTATTTTTCTACTGGACTTGATTTTTTTTTTTTTTAATTTTTTTTCTTTTCTACTATCAATATCGGTCCTTTTGCTGAGATGCCCTTGGCAGCAAGCGTTGCCCAAGCGGCAAAACCTCTCAGACTGTGACCACTCCGGGGCTAAAGAGAGAGTGGCTGAACAGAGAAGTCACTGTTTGCTGGTTGGGAGCCTTCATGCTCCAGGAGGAAGGAGGTCCCTTAGCAGAGATGGTCTCCTTCCCTTCCTTCCTCCCTTCCTTCCCCATTTCCTTGCATTTGGACTCAACCTCTTCCAGCTGTTCTCCATGAACTGCAGGTGCAGGTCATTTGATAGCAGGAAGGAGGTTAGAAAACATCTCTGTTTCTTGCTGGAGAAGCAAAAGCAGTAGCAGGGCTGAGGGGTGGCTGCAATGTTGGCCCTTGCAGCCTGTGTTTGTGGCTGTAAGTGCTGTGTAACAGTGCCGATGCTGCACGAGGGAAATGGGTTATTCAGCAAAGGGAGCTGCCTATCTGGGACACAGCTCTCCTAAGCGTGAGGGGAAGGAGGACTAAACTCAAAATTGGTCTTCCTGTTACTACTGTTTTCATGCGCCTGATGTGAACGTCTCCAGCAGGAGGGCCTGCCGCGCCAACGCGATTCACGGTGTCCTCTCTGGTTCAGCCTCAGCCGTCACACGCTGCCTTGGATCAGGATCAAGTTCACAGCCATGTAAGTTCTTGTGTTTGGTTCTTATTTAAGCTGAAGAATAGCCCTCGCAGCCCTGAGTAAATTACTAGCAGCGGAGGACCCAATGCATTTGCCTTGGTAAGGCTGAGCAGCGCTGCTGCTGCATGCATGAACGTGGAGTTTGGAGGGCTTGCTCCCTGTTGCAGAAGCCCCACCAGCCTTTGCGCTCGTCGTGGTGAGCAGCGGTGCCTGGTGTTGCTCTCCAGTGTGATGAACTTGGAAATGATGGGGCAGGGCAACGCAAGGTTGTGAGTGTGTGTTTTACTGTGGGTCTGTTGGTAGAGATGGGCTGAATCAAACCCCTCCTTTGAGGGGACTGGAGCTGGGCTGGAGGAGAGGAGCTCAGGAGGGTTATATCCCGCTGAAGGCAATGCTGGGAAATGGCAGCCTGGGAATCACTTCACTGGCTGGGGAGAAACGCTGATTTTTTTTTTTTCAGACAGAATTTATTGAAGCTAGTGAATGATCACTTGACATCTTTATGTCTGAGGGCAGGAGAAATTCGGTTAGGGTTTGTATGAGTGTTAGACCACCTGGGACCCCTGCGTGTGTGTACGTGTGTTGGAGGTTCCTCCTTTTCTGGTACCTAATACGATGCACTGCGAATATGTGCCTGCGTATCAGTGGAAAGCCCTGTCTGAGCATCACATGCTTCTAGCCAGAAAAAAAAAAAAAAATAGATTTGCTCTCCTTACTAGGAGGAAGCAAGGCTGAAGGGGTGGGGGCCACAGTTGCGAAGGAGTCTAAGCAGGCATTGGCGTTGCTTTGCCACAGAAACTTCCAGAAAGGTTATTTCTGCCTTTAGGGTCAGAATTGAGGCTTGATCACCAATCCCCTGCTCTTACTGCCAGCTGCAACACACTCCCAGCCTCTCCGAGATGGGGCACAGGTAAAACATCACAAATCTGGAAAATCATTCAGTAGCCTTTGATGCACACGTGGGTGTCAGCGAGGACAGGACCTGCTTTTCGCCATTCAGCATCAGTATTGTGCGCTTGTGTGCGACGTACGCTAAAAAAGGTATGGTCCTGGAAAATTGATTACCTCATAACTTATTTTCCATTTCTCCCCTTTGGGAGCTTGGGCTAGACCCCTGAGTGCTTGTTTCTGAGAGCATTGCCCTTGAGACCTGGGTCTCATGAGTGGGCCCCTGAGATCCAGCTTGCAAAGCAAGGCAGGGTGTTCAGAGCAAGTGCCGCTTCTGGTTGTGAATTTACTTTCTCTTTACAAACGGCGAACTCTACTGAACGGTGAACTATTAGTGTGTGAGAGTGTTAAGACCTGCTGTAAATCTCTATTAGAGTTAAAACTGTTCCATTCATTGATCTTGTAAGCTATCCCAATTTTAAGGTTGAACTTTCACAGCCAAGAGATTGTTTAACTTTCCGTGCTAAGTATCTAGTACGCTTTGTTCTTCTGGGTCACACCGGGGACCAAACCAAATCCCCCTTTTTGTCTTGGCAGTCGATTTTCTGAGGCTTCCTATGACTTTACCTTTCACAAATGTGCTAACATCCTTTGGGGAAATACAAATCGAAGGTCCCTCTCCTACCCGCTTGACAGATGTAGGCTAGGAGTGTTTCAAGATGAAGCAATTGCGTAGGAAGGGCGTTGTTACCTTATGGTCACGCGATCTGCCAACCACTCATTCATTGTAGGGAGGTGTGTTCAAAAGCACACGCAGGAGCTGATAGGAGACCAAGATAGGAGCCACAAGGGGTGTGGGAAAGTGCAGAGCGGACTGGGAGCATTTTGGCTTTGGGTCCCGCTCGGCTGTGGTGGAGCTGGCTCCGGGCACGTGCACTAGCAGCAGCAGGAAAGCCTCTGAGGTCTGAAGATGCAGATTCAGTAGGGAGGACAAAAATAAAGCATGCTATCTCTTGACTGAGTTAAGGAACTAGTCAAAGAGAGATAACAAGTGGCTGATGGCTGTCTCATTAGCAGGTATCTGCTTTCCTGTGGCATGTTTGCCTGCTGCTCCTGTAGGTACCCCAGAGGAGGTTACTGATGAGCAGGTTTATTTGAAACCAGCTTTGAGCACAGGCTGACATCAGTAGCTGATAATTAGAGCCCTTGGTTTTCCCCCTGAGCATGCTGCTGCTGGCGACAAAGGGAGGTGGCTCAAGCCATGCAGTGGTCCCAGGAGCGGTCCCAGGTGCTGCCAGCCCCTGGCATCCTCCCGCTGCCGGGCGCAATATTAGTCTCTCTGCTCAATTGGGTGCTCCTTTTGCTGAGGGGTTTCTTTCTTCTGCTATCTCTAGTCCCTCTGTTGGACTCTTGTCACAGCGGAGCATGAGATGGAGGAGCAGGCTCCTTTCTTGTCTTGCTTCAGCTGTCTTCTGCATCTTTTCCAACCCTGTCATTCCTCAGACTAGAGGAAAGCAATTTAAAGCCAGTCATTTTCAAGGTGTACTGCAGTGGGATGAAAGTTTTCAGCCCCCCTGATGGGCTCCTGGTTTGCTTTGGGTATTATCCAGGCAGCATCTCTCCTAGGGAGGCCAGGGCCCAAGACCTTCTCCTGCAGCAGTTTCTGCTTGCAACCACCTCATTACTAGAACCAAGGGACACTGTTGGGATGACAAAATTGCATATTGCAATCAGCTGCTGAGTAGCACGCCCGTCTCTAGTTGGTGATGCCCAGGGTGGGGAGGCCTGTCCGGTCTGCAATGAGCTATAGCAGGACTTACCCAGTGTGGAGCCAGAAATCCTGCTGGTGACTCAGTGATTGATCTGCTCTCTGCATCTCTGTGGAGCCAGTATCCTGGAGTACGTAAAGATATGGTCCCTTGCCTCAGAAGCTGTCTGAGCTCCTGCTGAATTTGGCTGGATCCAGTCTGGCTTAAATCCTCTGCTGTGAGATGCCCATCTGTTTGGCGTGTTCCCGGGCTGTGATGTGAGTTTGTCAGAGAGAGCACAGAGCCTGTGAGCTCCTGCCTCAGGGCTGGGTTCATTTCAGTGGTGAGGCAAAATAACCTAAAGTTTTATTCCTGGGGATAAGAATTGCTGTATCTGGGAGAGGGAGAGTACAGAAACAGTAAACCAATACAGAAACACTTAAGAAACCCCCAAAACTAACATGAATCAGGGAGTAAAGTTAAAACACGTAACAATTTCTGATAGATAAAAGCGCTAAACCAGAGGTTAAATGTAATTTGACTCATACGCCTTGTCTTCACGCTTCTGTACCTTAGCTTCTTTGATTGTCTATATATAAGAGGTGACATTGGAGAGCATGGGTTTATCATGAAGACCTATTTGTCATGGAGAGATGAAGGAGCTGTCTGGCACTTGGGGGTTTCGTATCAAGTTGCACTTCTGGCAGATGCGAGTGGAGCGTTTAAAGAAGATCGCATTGTAGAGCAGAGTAGTAAGTTGCTATAAGGATGGACAGAGGTTTGTCTGTGATGCAGGGACTCTGAATAGAGCGCCGCTGGATTTGTAAGATCTCTCTCTGGTCCAGGACGCATGCAGATACAAAATGTCTAGCCAGAGGCATGGGCAGCAGCTTCCTTGAGGGCATGTTCTGGTCATTTGTTAAAATCCATTGGGGTGATGGAAGAGGATGCTGGCATGAAAAACAGTGAGATATTGGCAGCTGGGCTGAGGAGCTTGCCTGGAGCCCGTTACATTTTCAGAGTTCTGAGCAAGGTCTGACAGTCCTGAACAAAGCTTTGCCCTGCTAGCATCCATTTGAAAGCTCTTTGTAAGGCATCCAGCTTTGATGCAGTGCTGTGCATCTGGCCCACATTGCTTTGCTCTGTCTTGTAATACTCCAACACCCGAGACCAAACTTTTGCGGTGACTGATAGTAGCTGGTAGGGATTCATTTCCAGCAGGAGGCAAATGGGTGCTGAGCAGCAAACTGACACTTTGTGCTCCTTCTTCAAACCCTCCTCAGTTTTCAGCTGTGCTCCTTGAGTGGCGAGGGCTGCAGTGACCGTCAGGCCACGGCGTGAAGCCCAGCTGTGCTTCAGCTCTTGGTCCTGCTGGAGTGCGACCTATGGAGAAACCCCTCTGGGCTTGGCTTTTCTGGGCTGGGGTCTGTGACAGTGCCCAAAAGGGAAACTCAAGTGTCCTGGGTGGGCTGTCGCTGCCAGCTGACTTGGCTGAACCCCTGCCCATGTAGGATCAGTAAAAACCTCAGAAAGCTTGAAATGAGAGCCCAGTTCCTACTCTGAATTTTTGATGTGTATTGAGGATTTGGTGCACAGTCATGAACATGTAACCTTTGCCAGAGTATCTAGGCAGATAAAATGTTTACGGCTCTATAGGATCTGTATGAAGCATAGTATGTTGGCTGTAAGACAGGATTGGGTTTCTTTGGGAGTCCTCTCTGCCACGAAGCATCACACATGCTTGTAAATAACACTGTGGAAGCAGGAGGCAAGACCTCATCCTTTTAGATGGGTATTGTCCCTCCCCTTTTACAGCTGGGACGGATGAGGGGGATGTCCATGGTCACAGAGCGGAGTGAGGAAGACAGCCCAGGAGCTAGAACTCCTCTTGCTTTGCTAATGTCACAAAATCATTTCTTAAAACTTCATCTGGTTGCTGATAAAGGTGGTGATTAGCTACAGCTTCAGATGCTGTGGCCCTTCTTGAAGCTGGAGCAAATTAGGTCCTTGTCGTGTCCAGCTGTCCTATACGCACTGAAAATGCCAGAGCAATTTTAGCTTCAACGAAGTGACGCTGAAGTCTTATTAGTGCCATTCACTAAACCCCTTTCTACTGCTGTATGAGCATTAGCAAACGGTCCTCTGCACCTTAGCTCTAAATGAAGAGCAACGCATACATATGGCAGTTTACCGTCCTATATTTAACAAAGCCACGATTACGTGGAGATATAGAAGGGGCTGATAAGCCGTTCGAGTACTCTGTGGAGAAATGGCACCAAAATAGTTGTAGTGTTGTTTCTAATTGCAATGGATGAGCAGCCTGGCTCATTAATCCTCCCTATCAGCAGCACATAGCCTGTCTGCACCAGAATAGCCCTGATCTCAGCAAACCTGCATCCAGCCCTGGCCTTCTCTTTTCGACGTATTTGGAAAAGACAAGCTTCCAGCACAGCCCCAAAGGGACTTCCACTTGGCTGGGCTGCCTTTCCACAGCAGAGATGACCCAGGGCGTGAGGGGATTTGTGGCATTTTGGAAGACTACTGGGGTGCACGCGGATGTCTGTGCAACCCTGACTTTAGGCTGAGCAAGAGTGCTGGTTTGGCAGGTCATGCAGCGTAGGTGGTCATGCCGGTGAGCGGTGAACCATCATCTCTCATCGCTCAGGGGGTGGCGGGGCTGCTGCCCGTGCCGGCGACCATCAGCTGTGCAGCACAAGCACCTGTGTGGTGGGAACCGCGCTTCCTGGCCCCACCAGCCCTGGACGTGGCTGGCATGGCTTTACACTGCTACAGCCTCGGCTTTAAAGCCAGAGGATGTAATTCAGAGGGAGCTGTTGGGCAAAGGGCCCATGCTGTTGTGCTTCTCCCTTCTCTTTTTCCCCTTTCTTCTTGGACACGTGCACAAAGCTTTTCCAGGGGCTATAACGAGTGTTGTTAACAAGCCAAGTCTGTGTTTTCTTGCTGCCCTTGGTGACTTCAGTCTAAGCTGTGTTTACAGAAATTTTCTCTCGAGACGGTGCAAGCTACTCTTGAAAACTGAACCTGAGTCAGTACTGTTGCAATCATCCTGAAATCCTTGCAGTAGGAGCCTGGAGTCAGGTACTACACGGACGAGAAAGCCGAGGCTGGGGTCAGGCGGTGACTTTGGAAATGTTCCTGCTTAGGGCAGAGGCTACGCAGTGCATCATGAGATGCAGAGTGCTGCCTGCCTGGTGTTACAGGGTAGAGGAAAGTTGTGCAAAGACAGGGACCATAGCAACAGGGCAAGCACAGGTGCAATGGTACCACTGTTTTGGCTGCTAAATGGGGATTTAGTCTTCTGCACCCATATGGTATGCAGGTCACTAAGTATTGTGCAGGCAGGAGGTTTGGTTTTGGGACAGGCTAATGCCTGTTGAAAGCTAGGAATGTTTTCCTCATCTATTTTCTTCATTTTAATTGTGCGTATCCTACTGGCTTTGGAGACTGAACGGCTAGACAGCAGCATCTTATAGCACACCCCGACGTGGTGGGAATGTGTCAGCTGAATGCTGGCAGCCAGCTGCAGCCACTTGGTCGGTACCAGCCTGGTTCAAGACAGGCTTTTGCAGAGCTGAGCCCTTTCCCACTCGCCACCTTGCCAAAGAGCTGCTTCTTGAAAGCCCTTTGATCCAGGGTATGCTGGACCTAATGTCCCTCCCAGCTGAATTCCTGGGATCACTGGGCTGGATATGGCTCGATAAACCACTGAGGAATTAAGTAAATAAACTCCTGCTACCTTTGCCTTGCTTTTGCTAGGGTGACCGCACATTGTGCATGAGGAAGCAGAGGAACAGTGACTTAGTGCAATCTGTCAGAGTAAGGGTCATGTGTGGAGAAACTGGGCAAAAGGATTTCTGGATCATCCTAAAATCCCAAGGAAATATACTATAGTCTTTTTGCTTCTCTAATCTATCCTAATCTGTGTTGGTGTCTGCCAGATGCATTCAGTAGCACTCCAGGCACATGGTCTACACCCACAGAATAATGATGTTTTGCCTATTAAAATTCTCCTTTCTGTTTCAGCTGGAGATGGTATTTCTCTTTGCTTCCTTTTTCACCTTTAAGGTGGAAAAAATTCAGGCTTTCAATGACTGGAGCGTGGAAAAGGCATAACCACTTTGCTGAAAAGTACCATGTGTGGGAGATGTTAAGAAGCAGAGGATAGCACACACACGGAAAACTGGGTGCAGAAGTGAGAGTCCCTCCTCACCTGGGCTTGAGGGACAATGCTGGACCTCTGGTGAGTGGTGGGGAATCTGGAACACCACCTCTGGCAGTCAGTAGCTGGACCTTTTGAGATGAGCTGCTGACCAGGGAAAGAAATGGGTCCTGGGAGCTAGGCTGGAGCAAAAGAACAATTTTGCGTCACGCGTTTCTTTATGATATCATTGGCCTGGTTCAGAGAGATGGAAACAGTGACCCAGATAGAAAGGGAATTTCTACATGGCCAAAAGTCCACCTTAGTCCCCACTCTGGGCAGCAGGGAGAGCTGGCTTGAGACAGGATAACTGCAGAATGCAATGGAGACGTTGTGTGCCCGTCCAAGGGTTTGAGATCCTCCTGGAGTCTTCAGCCTCCCAGGGGGGGCTTGGGGCTAGCCGCATCCTGGCGACTGAAAGCCAGTGGGGTCCAGCTGGCATCCTAATGCTGGGAGACAAGGCTGGACGTCTAGTCTGTTGGCAGCTTTGCCCACCTGAGAACCATCTTGGCTTCCCTGCAACCCTTTTGCTGTGAAGATTAAATTCTTGGGCGCTTTGTCATCACGCTGCTGGCTCTGTTAGTCTCATTGTGGTTTCCTTGCACTTATCATGAGAAGGCTCAGGTTTCAGTTCCTTATAACTTTGCTGAACTTGAGCTATTTGGGGCTAAAATTTTCCATGCTGGGTGGGTGTCAAGGCTAAGCACCCTTTTGTGCTCACCTGAAGCTGATTTACTCTATTTCCATTGTGTTCTTAGGTAATCCTCTTTTAACTTGAACTGACAAGAATTTTTAGAATAAGATGTTTTGATTTTATTCATTAGGAAAATGAAAATAATTTAATTTTCATGAGGAAAATGATTCAATTAATTAACAGCAAGGCATTGCATGGAATCCATAATTATGATAAGGTTTTTGTTTATAAAATAATTGGAAAGAAATCCTTTTGATAAGGTCAGAGTGTGTCACTTCGACCTTTTTAGCGATGAAACCATTCAATCACCCCAAAAAAAGGACTTCATCTTCTGAATGCATATCTAAAATGAAATAAAGTTCCTGTTGGAAAGAAGTGCTTTGACTTTTTTCAAAACTTTTCAGTCATCTGTAAATGAACTATTTTTTTAAATGGCTTGGTGCAGGCAGTTTTTGAAATGTTGGTGTTTCTTCCAATAAGGAATGTCAGTATTTCCCAGTGGATAATAAACCCAAATAGTAAATGTGAGCAGAGGGAGGAGCTTTGCCTGACCGCCTTGTTTGTTTTACAGACTTTGAAGCACCGTGAGGCTGTGGAGGTGCCTCCCCAGGGGCTGGTGCGGGGTCTGTGTGGGTCACTGGTGGGACCACTGGTGCACAGCGCCTGCCTCCAGTGTCTGCGTCATGAGTGTGACCCAGATCTGTTAATGATGTCAGAGTGGTGTGCTGTCATCCTGAAACGTGTCTGCTGCTCTTCTGGGTGTTCACGAGAGTTCACTTGTGGTTGGAGCCAGGTAGGAGAAGGGTCCAGCCTGGCCTTGGTGGGAGAGAGAAAACAGAAAGAGGATCCTGTGCCCAGTTTGTATTGTCTTCAGGTAGTTTGTTCTGCAGCATGGACTCCTAGTCATGCTACTGCTAAACCAGACTTTATGGGGCTGTGGTTAAGAAAGGAAAATGTCCGTGTCAATGGCTGACAGCGCTTGCAAGACTGCTGCGTCTTGCCTGGAGGTTAGGTGTTGACAATGTATTTGTTCTACCAAGACTACGTGGTTGCAAAGGGGGTCCAAATAGACATGTGTCCCTGAACTGGGTCTTAATGTGAAGGTGAAATTCTCTTTATAGAAAATAAGAATGTATTCTTACATTCATGAGACATCTTAAAAAATATTGATTTTCAGAGGGTCCCCAGAGTTTCAAGCTTTCCCAAACTACTACTTCAGTCTCTTCAGCCTGGCATACTTAGAGGGAAGTGAAGCTTTCCTTCTAGATGACAGTTTCTAACAACATACTCTATGCCAGTATTTCTTTTCTTCCTTCCTAATGTTTGTTTGCCTGATCCCCTTTGTAGCACTCAGACTAGAAGCACTCAGCTATGTTTACTGGGAAAAGCCTTCACTTGATATCCTGAAAGTAGTAGGAGAAGGTCTTGCAGCAGTCTTAGGTTGTAGTCTTGGGAAGTGCAACTCCTCCTTTGCTATTGACTCTGGGTGTGTGATTGAGCTGGGTGTTCAGTGTTGGACCTCCATGTGAGGGTCCAGCCCAGCTGGAACCCCTGGAAACTGTCGACTCCAAGCCAACATCAACAGCAAACTATGCTGCCGAGGGTGGTGCAGTGGCTGTAGCAATGCTGTGTTCCCACTCTGAGGGATGTGAGCTCCTTCAGCCCTTTCCTGGAGCACATCCCAAGGCTGGCCACCAGCCAGTGCAGGGGTTACAGCAAGGGCTGATTTCCCTGATCTGGGATCTCACCTGACAGCTCTGTCAGGGGAGGTTTCCTTGTTTCTGGTCCTCTTTCCAGGCCTGCAGACATTTACATGCTGAAGTGTGTTCTTAATTCTCATCCTCAGCATTCTCGCCTGTAAAATGAGGGGAGGGAATTGCTTACGTCTTGGGGCTCAGTGCTCCTCACAGAAAGTGTGGATGGAAGAAGTTAGGTTGGAGGTCCTCAAAGAGGAGCTGCAGCCTAAGGAGCAGATGCCGGTGCACTTCTCTGGATTCACCCTGAAAGCACTTGAGGAGCACTTGACACTGCATGTGGTAATGGGATAGGAATGCTTATTAACAAGAGCAGGAACATTAATAATGTTTGTGAAACAGTATTATGCAACTGAAGTCAATACAATGCTTTGAATTGCCAAAGAGCAATTCAAGAAGTAGGGAGTATCCAAGTTCATACGCTTGAAAGCCAAGGGCCTCACGTTGCCCATGATTGACTTGTTCAGCTCCGCTGTCCTAGTGCTCGGCCGTGCCGACAGCCTGGTGCCTGAAGTGCCATGCTTGTTCTGAGCTTGAGTGAAAGCATGTTTTTCCTATTGCAAGACGCTGGTAAGAAATCAAGGTATGCCTGAATACCAGGCTAGAGATAAAGGCAACACATGGCTTTTATAATTCAGAGCATTTAATTCATCTTGGGGAAAAACGTTCCTGTTGTCTTTTCAGCTATATGACCCCCATGCCTTTGTGCATAATTATCCTGGGTCATTCGGAGAATGCAGCAGAAGGGTTTAGGTATTCACCAGGGATGATTAGTGCTAAATTAAAGGAGGTTTGATGTTTAACGTAGTCAAGAAAATCATGAAAGGAAGAACGCAACATGTTGAAGTTGGTTTCTCTGTGATAAAAGAGAACAAGCAATAAAAGCTGGTACAAAGACCTGCAATACAATATAAAAAAATTAGCTGAAAATGCACTGAAAAGAACAAAATGGTTCATAATTATGATGAAACCAGTCCTGTGGAGAAGCTGCCATCCAAGGTCAAGTTAGAAACAAGCAAAGTATGCCAAAAAGGGATTTTAATATCTTGCTAATTCAGATACATATTCTTTAGTTGGTAATTTACCTCTTATTTCTTTAAAAAACATCTGCATGTCTTTTGTAGGGCAGCTACCAGGGGCATTTGTTTCATTTCATACAGATAATTCCACTGATTGGGTAAAAGGTATCATTTAAAATAATTTTCCAGTAACATTTCCCTATTAAAATGTAAATTTCAGAATTTCATGTCTTGTTTGCAGAGTTTTGGTTTTGTGTGGATGAAACTAGGATTGCCTCCTCTGAATTATTTTATAGACGTTTATAGCATTTTTTTGAAAGTTGCTAGCAAAATTTTTACAGACCTGTGATCACAGCATTAGCAATCTAATTTCCTCAAAAGCATCCTTGCAATTAGCAGTTTGAGTAAATTTTTGAGAAAGTGAGACACACACAGTCTTTGTGCCGTGGCTTTTTCTTCATGTTTTTGAACAGCGGCCTCAGGAAAGATGTGTGTGGTTTCTTGGAAGACCCCAGTTAGAACTTGTCCAAATATTCAGCGTGGCATATCTGAGCAAACGCAAGTTCAGAAACCAGGAAAATGGAGGACACGGCTGAGGTGTCCCACCTGTTGGGCTGGTGACCCAGCGAAGGGAGCATGGGCATCCTCAGCTCTCCAAAAGAGATGATTTCTCACCCCAGTGAGAGAGTGGTGGGAAGTAAGGTAGCTAGAGAGTCAGTCTGGTGCCTCTACATTTACAGCTCCATGTCCTCTACCAAAGTCCAGGTGACTGATGAGTTTGCAAACCTCCTTTTAAGAATCTTATTTTCCTTTTTACTGCGTTGGGGCTGAAGTCCCCAAAGCTTCTAAGTTCCTGCAAAGTGAAACCTTCTCAAATCTCGAAACCCCTGTGAACACTGCCTGGAGGTGAAGCTCTCATGGAGTCGGAGGCTTTGATGCTCTTTCCACACACCTGGTTCCTGTTGCTCCTCTCCCCAGGTTCTGATTGTGTTCTGTAAATGGAAACTTAGAGAAAATTTGTAAAGAAAAATACCTTTTTTTTTTTTTTCCCCTCCTAGATCCCCCCCCTTCTTGTTATGTTTTGAACACTCAGTTACCCTGTTCCAGACAGAATGCAATATTTCTCAGAAATGATGGTCCTTTCTTCTTCCTTATCAGCCCCACTCTAACCCAGAAAATAAATCAGGGAAAGTTCAAATTCCAGTCTAGTTATCAAAACTGCAATGTTGGAGCAATTACAAAATAAGTCTGCCTCTGTGTACCCATGCTTTTAAAATTACTCACTAATTTTGGCAGTTCAAGCCAAAATCTGTGTACCTATTTGAAAGTGGCTACTTATAAATCCAGATTTTCAAGCTTTGTCGTGTTTAGCACCAGCTTTTGGGATTGTGGTGATAATTTGACCCACCTCAATCCACCGACAGCGTATTTTTCCCACTACTGGTAGTTCACGCTGTTTATTTTGCTCTTGCTCAGCTTTGCTCCTTCATCATCTTCTCCTTAACTGACCCTGAGGTTGGATGCCACAGAAATAACCTTCCACAAACAATTAGCTAGCCTGCTTTCTGTCATCCTAACCACATGCTAGCTGGTTGATTGACTACTTTTATTTCAAGCTTATTTGGTAATCCTTTAAAGGATTTCTTTTTGAATGCAAATAAAGGGATAATTATTTAATGTAATTATTTTATTAATGTACTTTACATCTTTTTTTTTAACCTTAATTATGTTGAGGTTTTTATATCCTTACTGCATTACAATCCTGATAGCCACACTGGATTTTGGAATTTCAATGAATAACTTAAATTAACTTCTAAGTTGGAAAGAGGTAAACCTCGTTCCTTGCTTCTAAGCTACTCTGACCTGACAAATTCAATTTCTGAAGCACCGTGTTCCTGTGATCTCCTCCCTTCCTAATGGACAGCATGGTCTTTAAGTTTCTACTTGAGAAATCAATTTGGCTTTGAGTTTGAGTGTTAAGTCTGTAGCTTCTGGTGATCAGGTGGCTCGGCAGAAGGGTGATGGGGTAAGTCCATCTGCATTGTCAGGTCACTTATCAAATCCAGTCCAACCAGGTAGTTTCCAAAAGCTGAGAGATATCTGTAGCATATGTGAAATGCATCAGTTAGTTGTGATTTCAGCATCGGTAAAACCCAGTTGTAGGTTGGATCCTGCAGTCCTCCATTAAAACCTCTTTTTTTTTTTTTTTTTTTTTTTTTTTTACTATGTAAGCAACTTAGAGTGGTGGATCAGTCTGCACAGTATTCATTTAAAGGCATGGTTGTTCTTGGTCTATGTGCATGGGCAGGGAAACTGAGCTACCTTTCCTTTTATTTGTTTTAAAGTAATACAGTGCTACTGCCAGCCTGGATGAAGTTCTTTGGCAATAACACTCTCATCCTCAGTGATCACTTGCAGTCTATGAATGTTACTTAAAAATAACAAACAAATCCGCTGCCAGAATCTATAGAAGCCTTTTCATAAATCCTGAAACAAACTCAGGCCATAGTAATTGCCTCCAGGCAGGGCTGAATAGTGTTTCTGAGTGGCATAAAATTTGGGGTGAGAAAGTGTTGAATTAAATATCTTGAATGAAGCAAATTTAAGACATTTAAAAAAAGAAGTAGCTTTCTGGATAATAAGCAGAACCACAGTCCTCTCTCCACATCTGTCCCTGGTTGATCATGAAGGAGGGGACTTGATTAAGTGGACATAGGTTAGGACTGGGCTTGCACAAGAAGTAGCATTTTCTAACTGACTGGAAAGGATGGAAATAGGCAGTTGGGAATGAGAATTTCCATCAGAGGAAATGATGGGTTGGTGCAATCATTACGCAGTGCTTAAAAACGGACTTGGAAATGATCTTGAGTCCGGGACATCTGCACCTTGCCTGAAAATGTCTGTGTCAAAAACTGTGATAACTGTTCTAGCTCATCCTAAGGTAACGGTGAGCTTTGCCGAGAGATCCTGATGTTCCCGATGCTTTCCCTCAGAAAGGGAGGTGCTCAGGGAGGGTGAGATACCGTTTCATGCACGTATGAAGTGCCAATGCTGAGTTACTAAAGTCTGTGTTGCCAAGTGCTTTTCCTCCCATCCCCGTGGCAAGTTTGCAGAGACTCCTGACTTGAACCACAGTGACACAAGGATTGGTGAGATGTGGCTCCTGTGCTGCCTCTGATCTCAGGGGGCTGCATTCCCCAAGCCTACAGGCTGGGAGCCCCAAGGGTATATGGAATCTAGCCTTTTGTTATAAATCTGGCATGAACTTGCAGTAAAGCTGAAGTTAAAAGGGAATTAAAAATGGTAAAATGCTGGGTGTCACATAAAACTAAATAGCTAGCAACTGGTGTGAAGTACAGTCTCATCGTAAAATCATGTCTTATCTAATTAGATGCAATAGGATCAAAATAATCACAATTAAAAATCATAAAATGACAATAATTGCAGGAGAGTGTGAATTATAGCATGGCTAAAACTCATGAAACTTGGTGTCAGTTTTCATGCGTGCATTGCTAGAAGTGGCTAAAGCAGCAGCTGTGGTGAAACGCAGTTTCCTTAGAGCTGTGTGACAGAAAGGTGTGGGCTACTCAGAAGTGTCTGGGTTTGGAAGTTTGATTATACACCAGTGCCCCATTTTCAGAAAACAGTAAGCTGGCTTCCTCAAGAGGGTCTCCAAAATGACTCATTCTCTTCCAAAATATGAGGTTTTGGCTGTGGCTAGGCAGAGCTGTGAGCATTGGTCATGTTCCTGCAGGTTCTCATCATCCTAAATTCACATTTTCCGCAGCTTTGTGGAGACCAAACGGGTAAATGTGCAGGCTGAAGCTCCCCTAAGCTTATACTGTGTTTTCCTGGAGGGTTACAACAGAGTATGACCACAGAGTGAGGAGTCCTTGTCTTCCTTTTCCCCTTTCCTTGGAGGGAGGAGATCTTGCTGTTCATGGCAGTAGAGCAGTGCTGTTGCCAGCTGAAATGCTGTGGTTGCCTCTGGCTCTGCAGCACAAGTACACCGATGTCTGTATTGTGTGAAAGTGCTGCTCGGAACAGGACCCATCAGGTACGGGCCATTTCCCACTGCTGGGTAGGGCGAGACAGATGCTGGAGGGAGGGAGCTCCATGTGCGGGAGATCACTAGAGCAAAATTTGGGTGGTTGGCTGCTCTTTGCTGAACAAGCAGGGAGATTCTCCTACCAAACACAAAGTGATGGGGCAGTAAGGTCAGGACATTATCTTTTTCCTTCCACAAGGCACTTGGTATCAAAACTTCCAAGGGCAAGAATGTTTAGAAACTTTTTGGTAAATATTCCTGTTTTGGCTTGTTTAATGGATATGTTTGTTCAGTTCCTTCTTGCTATCTGTAGGCCTAAAGTCTTGTAGGGCCCAATTAAGGAGGAACGAGACAGATTTGTGGGTACTGAGACTTTTTCGTAATGTGATGGTGTACTTGTGGAGCAATAACTTAGAACAGAGCGGATGTTACCATTTGGCCTTGACAACTATGTGCCTGTGTATGAAAGAAGCAGCGTTCCCAGGGAAGAGGTCCAAGAGAATCGGGAGTTGTTAAGAAGAACCCCAAAGCCAGCAACCAGCAGATGAGATCATCAAGTCTGAGGGTAATGTGGTTCCTGGGAAAGGTTTAACAACTAATTAATTTTCTTTTTCTGCTTATGCAGACACTCTTTTGGGTACTGCCAATGGGTTATTAAAGCACATCCATTGCTTCATGAAGTGGAAGCTTACCAAGTCCCTGCGTACGACTCAGTTGATCTGACGTGTGTTGGGGTATGTGGTGCTCGGCGTGTGTGTATTTCTACTGATCAAGAGACCCTACACTTTGTGCATTCAGGCTCCCTTACCTCCTCAAAGGCTCTCTTTCATTATTTGCTCTTGTTTAAAAGTATGCTCTCGCAGCAGGTAAGGAGGCAGCTATGAGAAAGCTGAATTACTCAATGCCTCTGAAGTGTTTGCGGGTAGAGGGAAGGATGGGAAAGCAGAGGAGATAATGCCTGTGCTCTCTTTCCAAGAGCGGAGAATGCACAAGGATGTACAGAAAGACTGACTTGACGTTAAGACACTATGTGCTGATCTGTGAAATATTTGAGCTTCAACAGTACAGGAAAAGAGGGATGATGCCCCCAAATAACAGCCACTGGTGTAATTTCATTTCATTGTGACCATTAAAATGTAGCACGCCAAAAAAGACTGTGCCTCTACATCTGCCTGTGCACAGACATCTGGTTATACATAGTAGATATCGAAGAGCAAAGGCAGTAAACACTCCAGGGGTCTGTGTGTGGTTTTGTATATATTAGTAAATACTCTGCTGTTGTCTTGTAGAAAATTAATGAAATCCGGGTAGTGAGAAATCAGTGTTATGTTTTGGCTGGCAAGGAGCAGTGTGCTGATTTTCCTCTCCTCCCCACACCCTGTGCAAATTATGAGGTGTGTGGATTACTGACATTAGAATGAGTAAGGTTTTTCTGCATTTACTTACATACAATCTAGTCCAAGTACATTTACTGAGGGGATACAGTTTTTCCTAGCATTAAATCACAGCCTGTTACAGCAGCGACTCTTGAGCCTTTCCAGTAGGCAAAGCTCCCTTTCCCACATAGCCATCAAGAAGTGCGGTCTCAGCCCCATCTGCCCCCAGCCCTGTTAACGAGTCCCAGGAGAAGAACGTATGTATTTTATGTATGATTAGTAAATTCCATGGAGATGCAGTCCTAATATTGCTTCAGGCAGCTCTTATGGAAGTGCTGCTGCAAATAAATACACATGCCTTTTATATTCTTTTTTTTTTTTAAATGGAAAAACTATTCATTGGTGAGGTGTGAACAGGCCCTATCACCACCATCCGGCAAGAAAGGGACAGAGCCCTTCTCCCCAGACTTTGTTAGTCCACTAGCTGTGTCTCAACAG
This sequence comes from Balaeniceps rex, assembly GCA_013401315.1. Classification (NCBI taxonomy): domain Eukaryota; kingdom Metazoa; phylum Chordata; class Aves; order Pelecaniformes; family Balaenicipitidae; genus Balaeniceps; species Balaeniceps rex. Next base: position 261,632 of record VYZW01036963.1, on the reverse strand, counting down.
ACTCTAAAATAGTTTAAGATTTTGACCTCTTTAGGAAAGACCTAGTCAACCTGACTGGGTTATCCTAGGTGCCATCTGCATAAAGGATCTGTATGTATTTCATGCCAGTGAAGCTGCCTGCCAGCTCTCCAAGCCATCTGAGACCTCCTCTGGGGCAGGGCACATCTAAAAAACCCTAAACCAAAGGTTTTCCTCTGACACAGATGAAAGCTATTGCTTGTGGTCCTCTAGATGAATGGGAAATACTTAAGGAGAGGGACTGGATTTTAAGATTAAACATAAGAGCACCCTAGAGAAACACAGATTGCTGGAGGCAGGGGCTGTAACAGTAGCTTGGCCATGTGGTATATGTCCAGTGACACAAAAAAATGCACTGCTGTTTCTGGATCCGTGCGTGAAATATTAAAAGGTGATGTGATGTGCAGCGAACAGCGTGGCGGTGCCCCGTGTGCCCCGGCAGAACCTGTGCTCTCGCAGGGAAGCAGGAGAAAATAACAGGAGGGCTCGGGGTGCTGCCTCCATCCCACAGCAAGGGAGATGATCAAAGGGGTGCAACACTGACCACCAAGCGAGATAAGACAGAAAGATATTAATTAACCCAGGACCTGATTAAAACAAAGTCCTCTTGCTCATTCCAGCCTTGAGCACGGCAGGCTGTGATGAAGCGGCCGCCTGCATCCACCATTCTCCCGGGGCTGGGGCGGTGGGGGGAGAAGGACAAAAGTTGTAGAGCTGCGTGGGGGAAGCATAGGTAAGAGCAAGCACTTGAGACTAACTGAACCTGCCACAGGATGTCAGACCGATGTGCACGGATGCATCCGAGGGAACATTTATCTGGCAGCTTCAGATCTGGCTTGTGGAGGCACCTCTGAATGCGAGGTTCAGGTAGTTCAATGCATGGTGTTTCCCGCTCCTCTTGGAGAGGAGATGAAGTGTGTGCACGTGTTTGTGTCCCTGGCTCTCCGGCATTGTCTGCCTGTTTACAAACAGTGCGCACTGCGATTTTGTATATATTAATACTTGGCAGCTTACATAAATAGACTGGTTGCTGATGCACAAGCAGCAGTGGGCTCCAGCTTTCCCAACTGTGGCTGCTCTGCTAACAGAAATAGAAAACAGTTTTTAAGTCCTTCTGACTTTGAACACTGCACTGCGAGCCAATCTTTTATATTAAAAATAGCATTTCCTTACAGAGTCTCTTTTGGAGTGGCTCTGTATCTCCGCTTTCCCTTCCTCTTCTGTGCTTTAATTCTGTGCTTAAATAAAGACTGATTAATTAATCAGGCTTTTCTCTGCATAAACGATCAGGATTTCTGGCAAGCAATCTGATACTGCTACCTTCACGCCGTCCGTTGAAATTTAGGGAAAGCAAACTACTTACAAATGATTAACAATGGTGCAAGACAGTGGTTTTGAGCAGGGGAAGTGATGTGTAAAATATTAGATAGGTGCTTTATTTGAACTAATCTGATTTTTTTTTTTTTTAAACTGAATAACTATGTGATTGCTTGACCTAACACAAATTGATCAGACTTTCCTTCTTTTTCCACCTGTGCACCCGTAAGGTCAGCACATGGTGTTATACTTGACCACAGCAATATGAAAGGTTTCAATGGTGAAACTGGATTTTTTTTTTTTTTTAGACTTTTATTTAGTCATTTATATATTTTTACCATTTTGAGGGCATGCAGCCTGTGGGTGGTCCCCAAGGTGGGGTGCTGTACAGTGCCGTAGCTGACTAGCCCAATGGCAGGTTTTTGGTGCCCAAAGGGTAGAGCGTCAGGCAGGTAATCCCACAGAGGAGCCACTAACTGTTGCAGGAGCTGAACATGGGGACAGGTGACCCCACAGCTAGGCAGGGCTAAGGCTGTGCACAGAGCAAGTGCCCTCTCTGTCTTCTAGTTAACTTCTGAGTGGAAATTAGAGCCATGACTGCCCTACAATGCCAGCTGGCTGGAATGGGGGGCCACCTCCTCTTAGGAGAACGTGCAATGAGGCAGGGAGATGACCCATTCAGCAAGAAGGGGCACAGTGGTATGTCATGGAAGGTGTCATCTGGTCAGGAAGCCCACCCCCAGGAGGACAAAGGAGCCAGGAGATACCCAAATTATAGCTCCCATGAACCTTTGCCCAGTAAAATGTAAGGCTCATATGTGAAACTTCACTGCGGACCTGAGCCTGATTTTTGAATCATGCAGAGGCCACATGAGGTTTTTACAGGGACTTTGCACCATTTCAGTTTTGTTTATGATTTTTGGGGATGTCTTTGGTTGGTTGGTTGGTTGGGGGGTTTTTAACCTCCATATCGATTGGAACTTGTGTCTGAAGTTTTTGGAGCTTATTCCTTCTGAAAGCTCTGCCTAGGAAGATAAAGAGGAAGGATTGTTTTGATATCTCAGTAACAAACTAGATCCTCTATCAGTGTGACTTATTAGATAAAATAGGACCCCACTCTGGTGTCGGGAAGTGTGTGCCATATTCTCATCTCTGTACTGACGTATTAGGCAGCCTTGTTAATCATTTCGTCTCCTCCTGCCTCTTCTTTCTCGCTTGTAAATTGAGGCTGATGATGCTTGCCTCCCTTTGTAACACACTTTAAAACCCAGAGAAGAAGATTGCTGTGCATGATCAAAGGAAAGTCTGATTGCGCTGTTCAATACATCAAAACTGTGTTTTATTACATGAGTTCTACCACTGGAAAGCTTGAATTTACATTTGCAGTGGTACGAGTCTGACTGAAAGCTCACTGACGTCAATGCAAGGCTTTACGTTGATTTCAAAGGACATTAAATGAAGATTTATATAAAGATACATGCTTCATTTTTTTTTTTTTTGCTGACTGCCGTATTTGTCATTCACCCAAAATGGCACTTAATTCACTTGAACTATCAGAGGATATACAATGGATATAAAATATAGAATAGAATAGAATCAATAAGGTTCAAAAAGACCCCTAGGATCACCTAGTCCAACCTTCAGTCCAACACCACCATGCCTACTATACCATGTCCTAAAGTACCACGTCTACAAGTTTTTTGAACACCTCCAGGGATGGTGACTCCACCACCTCTCTGGGCAGCCTGTTCCAATGCTTGACCACTCTTTCAGTAAAGAAATTTTTCATAATATCCAATCTAAACCTTCCCTGATGCAACTTGGGGCCATTTCCCCTCGTCCTATCACTTGCTACTTGGGAGAATAGACCAACACCCACCTCGCTACAACCTCCTCTCAGGTAGTTGTAGAGGGCAATAAGGTCTCCCCTCAGCCTCCTCTTCTCCGGGCTAAATAAACCCAGGTCCCTCAGCTGCTCCTTATAAGACTTGTTCTCTAGACCCTTCACCAGCTTTGTTGCCCTTCTCTGGACACGCTCCAGCAACTCAATGTCCTTCTTGTTCTGAGGGGCCCAAAACTGAACACAGTATTCGAGGTGCAGCCTCACCAGTGCCAAGTACAGGGGCTTGATCACTCCCCTACTCCTGCTGGCCACACTATTCCTGATACAAGCCAGGATGCCGTTGGCCTTCTTGGCCACCTGTGCACACTGCTGGCTCATGTTCAGCCAGCTGTCAACCAGCATCCCCAGGTCCTTTTCCAACGGGCAGCTTTCCAGACACTCTTCCCTAAGCCTGTAACGTTGCATGGGGTTGTTGTGACCCAAGTGCAGGACCCGTCACTTGGCCTAGTTAAACCTCATACAATTGGTCACAGCCCATTGATCCAGCCTGTCCAGATCCCTCTGCAGAGCCTTCCTAACCTCAAGCAGATTGACACTCCTGCCCAACTTGGTGTCATCTGCAAACTTACTGAGGGTGCACTCAATTCCCTCATCCAGATCATTGGTAAAAATATGGCAGTGGCTGTTCTGGTTTTGCAGCAACAGGGAGAGGAACTCCACAAAAACTTGGAGAAGAGTTCTGCTCGTGGTCATCTTTCGTAATATTGGGCCTCAAGGTCTATTAGAAAATAATATAGCACTTCCTCGTCTCCAAAACACAGCAGAAGCACCACTATAAAATGGGGACTGGAATCCCAAGCTTCTCGCAAGATTATTCTGCTTCAGACTACAGAAATGTCTGCTGGGTCTTTCATGGCAGATCACTCAAAACGACTGAATGGCATGCATTCAACAAGCTAAGAAGAAACAGCATAATTGGGCACATAAAATACATAGGTATATGCACACTTTTAAAGAAAAAAACCAACATGATGCATGATCTTGAATTAAGAGGTCAAGAAGAGATCTGCGGTCACTTATACACTCTGTCCCTTCCCTTTTGTTTGCACTGTCCAAGGAGTCTTTTATGCAGTAGGCTAGGTGTGTACATGAAACCTCTTCCCTTGACATTCAGACTGTCCATTCATGACCTACAGTAGCAGTGAGTCATATACGTATCGGTGAACCTGCCCCTCTTAAAAAGCCTGCCTTTAAAGACACTGCTCTCCCTTCAACACAGGGAAATAAAGTGATTAGAGTCTTATTTTCTAGATTATTTTTCCTGCCAGTCAAGCCTTGATTTTTAAGATCTCCAATTATCCCTTCAGAGGCAAGCAATAATCCTGACAAATTTTTTTTAACTGATTACAATTATATGATAGCTTTAGTCTCTTATTTTCTGCAGCAACTCAAAGACATATGCTCAACTGAGTTATTTCAGCAAAGATCAGACCCAAAGAGGTGCAAACTGTGGCTGGGACACGGGGCTGCCATGGACAAAGAGATATGGACAAATTTGCCATGGACAGGTCCATACCAGTGGAATGGCAATGTTGTCTTGGCAATGCCCCTGTGGCACTTTTGAAGGATAGATGCTTACCTACTTGTTTTCTTTCTGCATGTTTTCTGGCTCTTGACTCTAACCTGATTCCAGGCATTGCCTGGCTGGAATTGCTAAGTGTATCCTCATTTCAATGTCCCTTTCTCAGAGATGGGCCACTTGCAAAGGACTGGTGATGAGCTCTTTTCCTCCTGCAAGATAGTTTATTCACTCTTCCTTAGAATAACCACAGTTATGGACAGTAGCAATTATGGATAAGGTTTGATAAACATCTACAGCATTTTCTCAGGCTCCAAAATCAAATGACTCTTTCCATCATCGCACTGAGGAATATGACAGATTAGAGACCATAATAAATGCATTTGCCAGCTTAAGTCCCTTCAGAAGTCAGACTGTGGTCTTATGGACTGTCCTAGAGCTTTTTTCTGTATCTCGTGCTTGTCCTTCAGAAAATGGCGTGATCTTTCTTTCCATCTCTCTGCCAGCCCTCTTACTTCTGTTTTTTTGCTCGTCTGGTGCTTAAATAGGACAACCCTTTCTATGAAAATTATCTTCCTGTGGTCTTTATCATGACCTGCTTTGCTGCTGACTGCTGTTTCCAAGATATTTCTGTTTGAATATTTCATGGTTAACTTTCAATGACTTACTGACTCTACAGTCATTGAGGCAGTCGGTGATAAAAGAGTTTTGCAATAACTCCTCTCTGAGAGTCCTTGAGTTGTACGTAGCATTGTGTAAACAGTTAGGGGCAAACTAGGGGTGTTTTGTACTTAGATAACTTGTGCATCAGACAGCCTTAGGCATTTTGATACGTGCTTTTCATTATGCCTCAGAGCACCTTCTAGTTGTGTTTCAGAGATGACTAAAGCAAGACACAAAGTGTTAATGGCTTATTTGGGAAATGCTAGGAGTGAGCGCTACAGCTGGCAGGAGGCTTCTGGAGTTCTCCCGCAGCTTCTTTATCCCAGCTCGAGTTTAGGGTGCCCTAATTCCCACCAACAGGTAGCAGTTCTTCTTGTGCTGTTCACCTTGGGGGGAAAAAATGAACATTGTGCAACAGGATGAGTTTAGCTGGCTGGAGAGCCAAGTATTTGGCTCACCAGAGCTGAGGAGGTGGCAGAACATCAATCCCAGCAACCCTGGGCTTGCTTTTAGCTCTCAGAAATGCCCCACGTGTGTTCTAGGTCTCGGGTGAGATTTAGGGGTCTCCTTCAGGTACCCAAGAAAAGAAAGTATCAAATCTTAGACATTTATTGAGGGACCAGAACCTGATTTGGGCAGACTGGCACAATAAAGCCAGTTTGGGCTTTGGAACGCTGGATTCCCTCTGGAGGAAAGGAGATATCCCAGCATAAACTGCAGCCTGGCTAGGGGACAGAAAGAAGGAAGTTTTATTGCCAGCATTTCCCTGATGTTACCATTTCTGCTGGATTGTAAGTTATGTGTGACCAGGCTACAAGAAACAGGTTAATATATAGCCTGGCTTTCAGGTGCACAGCTTGTGATTCCTGTGCTCCCCAGTCACCAAAAGACCTTTGTCCTTAAAAAAAAATCACTTTCCTGGGAAAATCCACAATCCAAGAGGGATGTCTCCCCCTTTATGCTTCGTCCATCAACACAGAGCAAAGCGGGAGGGTTTCAGAGCTCAAAATGGGTCTACCAGCTTAGATGCTCTATTACACCCTTAGAGGGAGCAATGGGGATGTGGGCAGTGGCCATTTCGGCAGTTAAAACCTGTAAGAGTGGGTGGAATGGATAGCAATGCTGCCACAAGCACCCAGCTTCACGGCACGGTGGTGTGGGGAAGCAGGACAGGACAGCTCAGAGGGTGCTGGGACTAACTCTGCTGAAGTTCATGGCACAGTCCAACTGCTGGCCGTGGACCAAAGTCTCGCTCATGAGGGGCCTTAGACACACAGCCGCCTCTTGTCTTCAGAGGGAGCAGCCCATCGTGCTTTCAGAAACCTGCCCCACTTGCTCTCAAAACCTATTGAAGACTAGTTGAAAGGCCATTTTTATATGTGTGTCAGTTCACCTTTTTCTTTTGCCCTGGCCTTTTCAGATATTGTTGCTGAGGTGGAGTTGAGCCAAGTATTGAATTCCAATGCTGATGTCTGCTGCTTCCAAGAAACTACTCTTTCAGCAATTGGCATAACAGATGTACAAAGATATATCCATATGGAGCTACTGTGAGGTCATGGGATAGCACAGAAGCCTCAAAATGGATTAAAAGTATATATTTTGGGGAATTATATTGATTTCCATTTTTAAATTTCAGGGTTACAAGCAGAATTGTTTGGAGAATATATAGGGATGTAAGTGATCAGCTCTTGTGTTGCAAAGGTCATAACAATTCCCTGGAATTAACTATAACACAAAGTCCACTTTAGAGTTGATCTGGAGCATAACTTTCAGATGATGATTTTTTTTTTTTCTTGATTTAAGATTCCCGGTGAGGGAATATCCGTCACAAGATATGGGATACATGATCCCAAAGATCAGTTATTCCACTCTTCCTTTGTGTTTTATTTCTAGGATGAATTTGCCTAGCTTCATCTTCCATCAGTTGATTCCTGCCATATTTTTGGTTGCTGCATGTAAGAACCATTAGTTATGGCAATTGTGGAAGTTGGTGACTAAGCTGTGATGAAAACATTCATAATGTTCTTTTCCACAAATTAAATAGACTGAATTGTGTACATCCCTCATTCTTTGACTGTTTTCATTGTTCACTGATCCCTTTACAGTTTTTCAGCTGCTTTCTAGGCATGTAGATACCAGAATGGAGCACAGCAGTAGTTGCAGCAGAGCCAAATGAGATGTTGGTTGGCTTCTTGATATCCCCCTGTTTGCATGCTTCAAATATACTGATCGCAGTAAGTCACAGTGGATTGATAACTGCCGTAAACACAAGCCTTTTTTAAAAGTTGCTGGTTCCCCGGTGAGCGTGGCCTAGGTTCCTCCCTCAGGGGTACAGAACCACTTGGTCAGCTCTCCTGGAGCAGGAGCTGTTCTTGTTCTCGGCTCACCAGCAATTCAGGCCACCAAGCAGCAATGCCTGTCCTCCTTACTTACTAGTCTTTACATCTCTCTGTCATTTGTAACCCTGGATGAAGAGTGATTTTGCCTGTGCTGCAAGATCACTGGCAAGAAGTAGTAAATAATACTGGGTGAGGACTGGTTCCTACAGAAACCCACAAAACTCCACCTGTGTTTGGAAATGACCCCTTATCGACTACTGCAGCTGAAGACCTGACCGCTCTCCAGGTTGAGAGCTGCTTGGCATGTGCCACATGGATTTACATTGTTGTTGTCCTTTGGTCCAGAAGGCAAGCTATTGCAGAAGGGTAAAAACTGCATTACCTCTGTTATGAAGTCCCACACCAGCCATCCTCTTGTCTTGGCCAAAATCATGCCTCTCTGGTACAATGTACGTGTTCTTGTATTCTCCTGGAGCTTTCCCAACATTCAAAGGTTTAAAGATTCAGCTTCAGTGATCTAAACAACCCTTTGGATGACCCTTTTTAAAACTTGAATCCACATTAGCTTTTGTTAAACTTTCTCCTGTTATTTTTATAACACAGGGTATTTCATCACCCAATGCTCTTTTACCTATTTCTGTAGCACAGAAATATCTATTGACGACTACTGTATTTTCTTTGTTGCTACTGATAACTCCACTGTTTCTGTATCGTTTGCTTTTCTTAGCATTCTCAGAAAACCCCAATCCTCTTTATTTAGTGCTAAATTCAGTTTCTTTTTTCAATTGTGTATTATTTTCAATTTAAATTTGTATTATCAGTTAACAACTTCCGCACTTGGCTATGTGTTATGGCTTGGGTTTTTGATGTTGTTTCAAGTGTACAGTTGCTCATTTCTCCCCTTTAAGCAAAGGGCTTTTAAAATTACTGAATGCTTTTCTTGTTTGTTTGTTTTGGAATGTGGAATATTCATTTCTAGGTTATTTAGTAAAAATGCTCATAAATAATGATAACTCGTGGTTTTATGTGTCTTTTTTCCATCTTGCTGTCAAATATTTTTAGCTGTGTGAAATGGCAGGAAGTAGAGTTAGATCAGTGGTTTGGGCTGTGCATTTGTGATGTTCAAAATGAATAGCCAAAGCACTTGCATGTACCAAAGTGTAACCACTTGGTTTCTGTTTTGGTTTTGTGTTTCCGTGTTATCTGCCAGACCGAGTCAAGATACGGCCTTTTTGAGTCAGGAAATGGTTGAAATTGTTGTCGATAATTTAAAAAATATGGGCATATTTTAGTTCTGGCAGTTTGACACCTCCGAAACAAGATCCTCGCACTGAAATCCTGGTTGTAATGCTGAATGAGAAAGCTGTATTAGAGAGGGGTGCTTCAGGAGCTCGTCGCCTTGTGCGCTTTCATGATTTGGAGGTCTGTAGGAGATAATGACTCATTAATCTGTCCTGTATTTTTTTAGAACGTTGACTCATATATTTGTATTTGTTGCTGGGATGTTGATGACAACATAGCGCCGCATTTGACAGAAAAAGCTACTTCTGCCAATTAAAACCTCCCTGTATACACAGTTGTAGCCCAGAACAGATTTTACTGGTTTCCCCAGGCTGTGTCCAATTTTTTCCATCTTTCTTTATTCCTTACTTTCTCTCTAATAACCGGTTTCTGTCTTGTGATATTTACATGCCCCTCCCAATAACATCTATAATTTATAAACCTTACTTCCAGTGCACTGAAAGATCAAAATAATGTCCAAAGAGCATGACGCAGTCATCTCAGCTTTGATATTGCTTTATTTTTAGTTGTCCTCCCTACACAGAGCAGCATGACATTTTCTGTCAGCTCTTGCTACCAAATTTCTAGCCTGTGTTGCCTGAGGCCCAAATGATTATAAATTTGTATTTTTGAGGTGGGCTATTCACTGAGGCCTTTCTTCTTAAGATTTCACTGAGATGTTAGCAGCAATCACTCCTGAAAGAGCTGTTTTTTCCCACTAAATATTTTAGCTGCAGATTAAGACAACAATTTCACTTCAGCCTTTTTGCATCTTCTTCAAGATGTGTGAGATGAGGTTGCCTTAAAAGCAACAGGGCAAATAGTAATGGAAGAAATATTCCCTTCTTTCTTTCTTTCTGGTATTAGTTCCAGTTAGCAGCTCACTAGCTCTCATTGCATACTTTTCTCAGCACTTCAGGGCTTTTAAGAGAGAAGAGAAATGTCACCAGCAGGGAAGCCAAGTCACCAACTTTAGACAGCAGATGAGTGGCAAAACTGGAGATAGGGCCAAGTTTCCTAATCCCAGTGTCTAAACTGCTGCTTGATGCCTTACATTGATTTAGCAGGCTAAAAGGTATTTTTCTAACCTAATGTATGCCCAACAGTTTCAGTATTTTCAGCCCCTCGTTGCACTACCGAGAGCGGCTCTCCAGCAAACTAGAAGGGAGGGAAAGGACCAGCCACTGCAGGATGTGCTCGGCTGCTGCCAGGCTGTGGGGAAAGTTGGGAAGCAAAACTCTGTCTGCCCCATCCTAAACTTTCCAAAAATTGCTTTGTATGATATTGCCACATCTCCCAATCCCTGACCACCGGTGGTTTTGTTGTATGTGCAGGAACTGAATGAGGAGCTGAGGCTGCTGAAGGACAACATTTATCACGGGACACTGCAGGTGTTATTTCCATGGAAAGCGTTGGGGTTTGTGTATTGCTATTCTTACCTTCTGTATGAAACCTAATCTAAAGCATTTCAGTAACAGCTGGAACTGCCAGAAGATTTCTTTGAAAACTTTCATGAGATCAGGTGTTTTTTATAGATAAAACACCTTCCGACTTTATTGGAAATCAGAAGTCCTAATGATTATGCCATGCACTCTGAATTCCCAGGGGGGTATTTTTAGGCCTGCCATTAACACTGCAAGCTTTAGCCTGTCAGCTCTCCAGCGGGCATTTAAGCTTTTCTGAAAACTAGTTGTGTGTTGGCTTCACAAGCCCGGTGATGTACTTGGCTTGGCGTGCCCAGCTCCTGGGACGGCTGGCCAAGCATGCCCACAGCACAGCTCCTCCAGGCACCCTTGCTGCATGCAATGCCAAGCTCTGCTCTGTCTTCTCTAACACAACCTGCTGGACACAGCCAAAGTTGGTAGGCGACTCAAAATACTCAATAAAAATGTCCTGGCCTTTACTAGGCATCTTGCACCAGCCACGGGCAGGCAGGTTGTAGAGGGCAGGAGATGTGTGGTGGGGGCTTTGGGAGGTGATTTGGAAGCTGAAAGCAGTGGGTCCATCAAGAGGAAAAACATTTCTGGGGGAGCCAGGAGGAAAATGGAAAAAAGAGAGAAAGAGAGGATCAGGTATTTGAGCCTGAATTTGAAGTAGAGAAAGAAATAGGTGGGGTCGTGCTGGGAGGATCCAGAGAATGATAAAAGGATTAACTGTGGGCAAGGAGGGTATAGAGAGGAAGGGATTTTACATTAAAAGAGGACTAAAAGTAAGAAAAAGGGAACAGGCTATGAAAAGGAGAAGCAGCACAATTTCTCTGTTAGACCAGAGATGCGAGACTGAGTTGATTTGTAGCCTGTTTAGTATTTGACTACTTGGGAAACCAAGAATTTGTTATATTTGTTTTTATGACACTGTCCAGTGTAGGGCATTTCCTGCTAAAGGAGGGACTCACAGCCAAGAATTTGGGGTAATCCAAAAAAAGGGATCAGGCTGCATGTGTATGAAGTAATATCCATGATCGCATAAAATACAATGCAAATACATAGGGGGCATAAAGGCTCCTGCAGTAGGTCATTACTGGGTCAGTAAGGCACATAATCTTAAAGAGACTTAAATATCCTCACCTGCCTTTTGCAGTGCCGGTGTCCACGGCATATGAGAAATCTCTGTGCATGATTCAGCTGTCTATAGTCCCTGTGTAACATATGTGAAAATTAAATGCCTAAGGAAGACTTTCTTAGAAACCAGAGTATATTTGGCATGCTATTTAGACAATCAATATTTCAGGGCAAGAATATAAAGATAGGGACTCTATCCAGGAAGATAAAGACGTATGGACACAGCATAATGTGACCAAACTCCCATCTGAGACTTTCCAGTACTATGTCAGTATAAATGTCTGCTTCCCCCGGGCAGAGAATTGGCTTCAAGGGATGTGTCCCATGAAGGGAAGATGCTATTGCAAACTCTTGGATTTCGGAAGGTGTTAAAACCTCAGCCAAAATATAAAGTTGTATTACATAAGGTTTGGAAAAGTGCAGATTGCCTCTCCTCAGCTAATCTGTCATAGCCATCTGCTGGCTTGCTGTTGTCTCAGCAAATACAAGCTGGTTTAAGGTAATTTAGTGGGGTTTCTTGGGTGGGTTGTTTTGTTTTGGTTTTTTGTAAGGGAGGGTTAAACTAGTTCAGTCACTGTGTGCTGTTTGAGGTGAGCGTGTGCCCAAGGAAAGTTACTGCCAATCAGTTAGCATGCTGTACTGTGTGTATTGGAGCCTGCAGGCTGTCGGAAGCAGCTCATCAGGCATAAAATAATCCCTAATTTAGCAGATTATAAACTCTGAAATGTGACAATACTGATATTTAAAACAACATTCTGGTTTTGTTATTCTGGCAAAAAAGAAGAATCTAGTGGATGTAACTGTTGCCCAGTCTCTAATGACTCTTCACATGAAAACAAGCCAGTTGATTAGAGTAGGGTGGCTTCCCAACCAATGTGCCCAGCCAGGTGGAGGGGACAGGTTTGCTCTCCCAGCCTGGCCATCATGCAGGGGGTGACAAATGCACTTCTCCTGGGAGTGCTTGAAGGGGCTGTGGCTCAGAGAAGCAATTCAGGGAATGTGTGCCCTGAACGTGGGTTGTGGGTATTTCTGCTATAAACAATGGTATAAACATGGTTAAAACTCCATGGAGAAATCACTTTTTTTTTTTTTTTCTTTTTTAACTAAATCACTTATGGGGACGAGTCAGAACCATGTGAGCAGGCAGATGACATGATAATTGGATTGAGTAAATACATCAGACTCCTTAATTTTCTGTTCACGTTGCTCTTGGGACTATCTCATTGCTTGGCTTTATGTGGAAAAATCATACAAGCTTTGGCATTGCATACAGGCTGTGCTGTGAACGTAACACTGCCTGGAAGTGGAGAGTTTTACATAAAATCATTTTCCCTCACCTGTAAGCCTTTAATTCTGTTTGCACATATTCCACCAAGTTTCCTTGACTGGATGTGCTGTTACCAGCTTGCTTTCTCTGCCAGCTCTTGGAGGGAAGCTGTTGCTGCCCAGTCTTCAGAGCCAGTTATTTGGCAGCCAGCAAGCCAGCTGCAGCAAGAAACTTCATAAATGTCATTAATTTGGAGGCCTGCTCTGCAGCTACAAGTCACTCCAGTTATGTAGGTCCTGCACCTATTTATAACTTAGCAATCTGTCGCTGGGGGCTTTGTGCAATTCTTTGCTACATGCCACATGGGTTGTAACGTAATAGCTGGGTATATTATAAGATTTCCTCTACCACTTTTTAGAAGCAGCAGGTGCAGTGTCAGCAGACAGCTCTGATAACAAAGCGCAGGTAAGGTGGGAGCTGCTTCACGTAACGCTCCCTCCTGGGAGCCATCTGGCTCCGCTGCGTCATCTGACGTTAAGAGGACAGTGGTTTGTTACCTACTCCTCTGTGTCAATGAGTTTTTGGATGGAATCGAATACAAAATATGAAATATATTGATGGAGAGGTGTCACTTTTGCAGTAATGAACAGTTGCAATGTTCCCTTATTGTTTTGCCATGCAAAACCTCGTGAGGAGATGTAACGTCACTGCCTGCTTCCTACCCAGAGCACGGCAGTGCTGGCTGCTGTGTGGATGAGGCCACCTCTCCCAAGAAACTCCACAGTCTGAGATGAAATGGTCCAAGACATGCAGGAGACAACAAGGAAATAACAAGATGGTGCTAGTCAGCATCACAAACAGGAGGACCTAGGGCAATCAGCAACCTACGAGCCTTCAGGTTGTCTGTGGGTAACTTGGCGAGAGAGCACTGCAACGGAGACACTTTGTAGATGCTTATAGGAGTTTCTCAAAAAAAAAAATGTTTTTGTCAAGACACTCTAGCCTACAGGGATTACACTAGGGGCTTTGGAAGTCAAACCTCCAAATAAAACCAGTCTTGGGAAAAAACCACAGGCTGTTTGCTTATGGAGGTTCTTGCTTTTGTGTTCTGCCAACTCCAGAAGCAGGTGAGACTGGTGCTTGGAGAAATGAGGTCTTTTGTTTCCGCCTGCATGAGGAAACTGAGTGGAGGAACAAAGGAAGGGATGCGATCTGGCCACAGATCTGGCCAAATTCTCTGTTGTCTGCAGTGTTTTCATCCTCAACTGCTTCTTTAATATTGTGTCTGTGGATTCGAAGCTGAACAAGCACCTGATGTGTGGGCTTGCACAGTCCAGCCAGATGCCTTCACAGCTGCTTCATAACAACAGAGGCAATTAAAAGTGTTTAACTGGAAAAACAATATTTCATATGCTTCTTGGATGAAATATGCCATATAAACAGGTTAGAAAACACTCAAATTTTGGGGAGGGGGTAGATTCCCCAAATGTTAAATGTTCACCCAGCATGTACCTCGCATTCGTTGGGATATGCAGTGCAGAGAACCGTGCTCTGAGTGATGCTAATTATGCCCATCAGAGCTCTGCGCAGCTCCTGGGGGCTCATTCTGCAGCTGTTGCACTCGGTGGGAGCGCTGTCTGGTGCTGCTAAAACGAGAACCCCTCTGGTCGGGGGAACGGCTGAACTCAGATCCACCTCTCGTGTTGAAGGTAGACCCCAGCACGCATGGCCATGTGCAGCGCCTTGGGAAGGGGAATACATTGCACCTATTATTGGTAGTGACTTGAAGGGATGCCAGCTTACAGGATATCCCCCATGTGAACCTCTGAGGATAAAGGGAAGGCTATTTCGTGCAGTGCTGGCTGAGGGACAGCCGCAGCTGCCTGTGTCTGCCATATTACCCTAGAAAAGGTTCTCAAGAAAAGCAACCCAAAACAACACTTTCTAATTTATCTTTTTATAAGCCAAAGCTATAGGCTGAGTGTAAGTTCAAGGGAGGGCAAAGGCTTCCTCTAGGAAGACTGGTGAAGGTAGTCTGGGGCAAGGACCTGGTGGGGAAGGCACTGAGACTGGGAAGCAGTAGGGGAAGGAGGACAATGGCACAGGAATGGTGAACTTGGAGGAAATGGTGGGGCTTGGGAGGGAGCCAAGTGCGTTGGGACAAAACTGAGACTGGAAAAAGAGCCAAGATAAGCAAGGAGTCAGCAAGTGAGAGGCAGAAGGTAAAGAAATCTGCTCTAGAAAGAGGCTGGGAAAAAACAGGGTGGAAGGACCTGAGCACTGAAGCATGTCCTCCACAGGGTCTGAAGTGGGGCTGAGCCTTTGTCCTCTGCTGCCAGAAAGCAGCTGTAGAGCCTAGTGTGAAGACCTGGGCCTCAGCATCCTCTGCTAGCTGAACCTCACAGGGTGACCCACTGGTGTCCCTCTGCAGCTGAAGGGCAGAGATCTCCTTGAGTGCTTGCATCCTCCTGAATCTCACTGAAGAGACCTGGTGCAGGGCGCCACAGGCAAACAGTCACAGCATTTGGTAGCTGAGATATGGGGCATGTTGTGTGTCAGAGAAGAGGAAGGCTTGCCTCAATAGCTCCTTATTGAACAAAGCAGAGGCTAGGGAAAAAAAAATAACATGGCATCATGTAACTGAAGACTCTGTTATAGTAGACAAGATTACCTTAATTTCTCTCTCCAAACAACTTTCTGAGTGCTTGACTTTTTAGCCTCAGTGCCTTTTGGTAGGTGTTTGGAGGCGTAATGTAGCTGTGAAACGCCATGCAGCAGAAGAGGACAATAAGTTTTGCCCATCTTGTAAAGTGTTTACGGGATTCGCAAAAGGATCTCCAGTTGGTAATCCTATGTCTTGGCCTTTGAATCCCCTGTTGTTTATTTTCTAGCATGACGCAATTCCATTTCAAGAAGGGTTTCCAGCTCCAGGGAAACCCAGGCTTTAAACCAGGCAGACAGATTTTGCCCCTCTCTCCCATGCCATCTCTTCCAAGTGAATATTTTTATAGTTTGGCCTTTCAAAACAGACAAAGGAATCGGTGAAAATGTAATGCTTATCAGGGGTATGATGTCATTCGCATTGTGTCATAAGATGTCATAAAAGGGCAATAATTCACGGGATCCTGCCTGGTGCTACAATGGCATGAATTCCTCCTGCCTGCAAAACATGTCTGGGGATGATGTAGCCGTTGCAGTGCTGGATGCTAAGGAAAGGGGGCAGGGACAAAAGTTTTAATGAGCTTTAGCACAGTTTTTATGCTCAGCTTCAGCATTCTCATTTTTTTTCCTGATCTGCTGGCACCTGAACATTTTGTCCTTTAGAAAATGGGGAAAAGCTGTCCTTGGGGCTGAACACTGAGGCATGAGCGTGGAGGAGGGACGTGGTTTGCTGTGTGCCGATGATGATCGTGAATTTTGCGGGGAAATGGATTTTGATGAAGACTGGCCACCTGGAGCAAAGGAGAGGTGGTTTGATCCAGTACACATGCTTGCTGTATTAATCAGCATTACAGAGAGATTGAACAGAGATCCCTATGGGATGCTGCTCAGCCAAGCGTCCACGCACGGGGGGATGTCCATAGTGAGGTTATGCTGCAGGCAGGAACAGTGGAAACAATACCCTGTAATCCCACCTCTGCCCACGCTTCCACCCACAGGCCCGACACAAGAAACCTTCTTAGCCATCCAAACAATTGCCGTGGCTAAAATGGGCTGCATTGTTTCCAAAAACTGGATGAAACACCCTTATTTTTACCCGGGATGATTTACATGAAGATCATCATGTAATCCCACAGCTGTTAAATTCCCTACCAGGAGAGCAGCCATGCACGTTAGCTTGCAGGCTACAGGGTCCTGTGCGTGATAGTTTCCATAACCTGTCATCTGAAGGGGAGGTGAAGGTTCAACAGTGACAACCGGGAAAAGGGCTAAGTGGTTAGAGGCAAATCTTGCCTCTTTCCTTCAGCTGGATCCACCGATGGCCGAACAGCAGCAGCACTGAGCGCATGATACAGTGATTTATGCTGCAGGTTCGAGTTATGCTGTCTAGTTGTTTCTGTACCCAGGATAGAGCAATATTAAAGAACTGCATAGAAATGAGCAGGCATTAAGTCTGCATATTTTTACAGAACTCATTCTGAAATCCTGGGCAATACAGCAAAACTAGTCTTTCATAGTCAGTTCCTTGTGTCCTTTCTGTGCTGATTTCTAAGCTTGGTAATTGTAATTGGAATTATCGGTATGGTTAAAAATCATATGAGTAGGTTTATTGCTGCCCTGTAATTCCCAAACACAAAAATGGAGGGGTTACCAAATAAAACTAGACAGGTGCTTGGTCTGATCCAGGGATGGCTGCTCTTATCATCATTCTCTGCCTCAGTTTCCTTCCCTGAGAAATGGGGCTAATGGCTGCAGCTGCTCTGCAGCTGAGGACTCGGCTCTGGCCACCCCCTGCGTTGCAGGAAGCTCCTGGGACTGGGTAACCTGTGCCTGGACTGCTTGTCCCAGGTCCAGCCTTGTCCCAGGACCTGCTTGTCCTCTGTCCTTCAGTGTGGACCAGGTCAGAGTTCTGTTAGGAAATGCATTGGGGCTCACCAAAGAAGGCCCTAGGAAAGACCTCTAATGGTCTGGGCACAGTTGGAGTCCCTGCCTGCCCCTGGAAATATCAGGCTCACCCTAAACCAGGTCCAGCTGGTGCTCCTGCTAGCCCATAATGTAGAATGACAGCTCTCATGATCCCTGAGCAGCCCCTGGGCTCATCTACCCCTGTGTGAAGGTGCAAGCAGTGGTATTTCCTCTGGAAGATGCTTTAGCTCTTCATGAAAACATGAGATTTGGGTTTCCAGATCCTCCTAGCAGACAGACAACCCTGAAACAAGGATCCTGTGGCACCTACAAGGAGCTGTAAAGACTCGCCTTTTCCCTCCTCCAAAAGGAACACCACAGATAATGTTGTACTTAGCGATATTTTCTGTAATCCTCCCCCTCCTCAGTGGCCATGCCACAGTAGGAGTCATGAACAGGAGACACATGCGGGGGACACAGATTATTCACATTAAAAACATTTCTGGGGATTCAGTTTCAGTGAAAGATGTACAGTTTCATTTAAAATGCAACCATGCCAGGGACTTGCCATGAATTTTGTCTCCTCGCTATTCCAGTTAATACTCGAAGTAGGCTGACTTGCCCATTCTCATCAGGGTTTACAGTCCCCATGTATCTCCAGTGCTCAGGTGACTTCTATTTCCTCTTTTTATCCCGGGGAGATCTGATTGTATCAAATCCTGCTACATAGCTCAGCAAATGCTTTGCTGATCTCATACTTGAGGGGAAAAAAAAATCAAAGTATTTAAAGATAAAAGTAAGAAAAAATGTCCTTAACAACTGGGGGGAAGAGGCTGCCTGGTGGCCAGCCCTTCCCAAGCAGATGGGTCAGCCCACGTAGCGTGATGCAAGCTATTGCATTCAAACCAGGAGTCAGAAGAGCTCCTGTTCACCCCAAAGTGTGTAAAGTCTTCCCATCAGAGCTGCAGCTCACATATCCCTGGTTTGTGTGTATGTTTTATGGGGAAGCAGTCACGGATTGCACTGTCCTTTATTTACTGGCCTCGGAAGAGTGTAAGGCAGCGGTGTCACTGCGGTGGCTGCAGGATGAGGGACATCTCACTGTGGGAGGAATTTGGGGCTGCTGCTCCTTTTCCTGGCTAAGGAGGTGATGTAACAGGTGTGCCAGAGACTGGGTTCGGACTAGAGAGATCTGCTCTCGGCACCCCGTATTGTTCCCTGCAAGAGCATAACTCATTCCTGGAGGCACCTCTTTGTCTCAAAGCAGCACTCAGCTGTTTGCTTACAGGGATGAAGCAAATCAAAGACCCCTCTCATTTTTCTGTATGACCTGCTGGCTTATGTCTAGCCTTACATGCCAATCTCAAGGCAAAATATAAAGGGAAGAGCACAGATCTCCTCTGAATTATACAAATAACAACGGATGGCCATATTACACCAATCTTACTTGAAGGAAAGTCAGATTTGTGCCTCTCACAGCTGTGACCAGTGCCCCCCTCTGCCTCTTGTGAGGCTTCTGGAAAGGATTGAACTTTCTGTGGAAAGGATTGAACTTTCTGTAGAAAGGAAAATGTTCTACTTAAAACTGACAAATTTTGTGTAACTTTCCCTTAGGCTTGCTTTTTTTGCTCCGGGATTTTTAAAATATGCTTTTAATTAAAAAGAAAGCTTTATGTCTGGTCAGTCCTGATTAAAGGTTCAAAGGCGATCAAGTCTAGTTCTTCCATGCCATGCTGCTCTAGTCCTTCCCACTACATTTTACCATTTAAAAGAGAGCCCTGGGTCTTTTCTTTCACTTGCCCTTCTGGTGCTGGGAGGGTGGCAAGCTAGCAGTGACTCCTTCCCTCGATGGGGCACTTGGAGTTGGGTGGGATCAGTGTTCAGAGCCTGCATTAGAAGAGTGCCTGACCAAATCCTATCAAAGACATGACCTTCAATGTAGCATCAAACTTCAGCTGAAATGCAGGCCTGACATTGTGTCAAAGTACAGTAGCATAAATAAGATGTTGGCCGTAGAGCTCCTGATGACAGATGTAAGTGTAAGTATAAAGTGTGCTTTCTAAAAATAGTGTACACGTAGAAGGTGCTGGAAGTGCTGGCTATCGGAGGGGCTTGTAAGTAGGTCATAGATGACCAAAAGAATAAAATAGCAATATCAGCAACATTCATTGTGAAAGCCCAACATTTTAGGGCACCTGCATGCTCTGCATCAGCTAGGGGTGAAGTGGCACCTGTATGTGATAGATCTTTCTGCAAAGGCATGATATGGGATGGAAAGTCAGGCTGGAGTAACATCTGAAATGCACGCAGCTTATCCGTTTAATGAAGATGAGGCATTGTCATTTTCCCCTCCTTTAATTCCCTATAAAGCAGGCAGAGTTTTCCCAAGACTTCCTGCTTTCTTTTCTACTCTCTGCTGTTTTGAGATAGTTCTTCATTTGCTACTGATCTGTTCCTGCATTGGGTAGTGCTGTAGATGTGTTTGCCTAGTGTTTAGTCTGATGGAAGATGTGACAAACCGTTTGTCTCAAAAGTGTGTGTGTCCTCTTTACAGCCAAATCCTGCTGCCTTCGATCACTAGTTCTCTGTTGCTTCCCTATTCCTCTTAGTTTCGGTGATAGTACTGGTAGAGTAAGGTACCAATCAGGCTGAGCAAAAGTGACGAGACCCAGCCGTCAATGAGTACTCTGTGCCAGTGTGGGGCTCTGCCCTCATTGCAGATTTGGCAGCCCGAGGTCCTGATACAACAAACGCACACAAGAAAGATAGCATGAGCGTGCCTTATATAGCCTGAGAGTTGGAAGGATCTGGCCTTGCTTAAACCAAACCTCTCAGTTAAAAGCAGCACAGAGAGAGTGAAAATAAAAGCTGAGGCAAGCTAAGAACTGAACAGAGAGGCTGCTAGTATTTCATATGTGTTCTTACCTTACAGTAGAAGATATGGGAGGTATGAGTTCACCCTTTAAAATGTTCTCCAGTAACACTTCATGCTCCTCAATGAAATTTACACATTGAATATTTGAAAAACATACTTGATCGTGTTCTGTGCCTTGTACTTTTCTGCGGTACTTACTGAACTGACACATAACACATAGACCTACCACTGGAATGAATGAACATGTTCCAGTGGGTAATTATCATTGCCGTCTCTTGTTATTTTAACTATAAGAAATTGAATTTCCCCCCCTTTTTCATTTCCCATTTTACTTTGCACCTGTAGTTAGACATCCGTAGGTAGTGTAAGGGTTCTTCCACTCCTGTCATACCTCCAGTGAGACCTTCAATTAGTGAGAAACTCTAACCAGACAATTCCCTACCTGCTCATATTGCTTGTATCATAGAGCAAGAGTTGCAGCATTTTCGTCAGCAAGAAGGGGCTAAAGTATTTATTAAAATAGGAAATCATGCATTGTTTAAAATTGTAGAAGTTAGCAGAAAATAGGAACTACCTTTTTGGACCTGAAAGTGCTTTAAAAGCATTCTTGTAATATGAATGTGGTATAGAAAGAAAACATGAATGGAGGTTTCTTTTCTGGTCTCTTAGGGATTTCTAGATCAAATACAGTTGCTTGACAAGTAGGCAAATAGGTTTTATTTTTTGTAATCATCAAATCTTAAAATGCGATGTGA
Source organism: Balaeniceps rex (assembly GCA_013401315.1). Taxonomy (NCBI): domain Eukaryota; kingdom Metazoa; phylum Chordata; class Aves; order Pelecaniformes; family Balaenicipitidae; genus Balaeniceps; species Balaeniceps rex. The sequence continues at coordinate 240,568 of VYZW01036963.1, read as the reverse complement.
TCAACAGCACTACAGTTACTGAGGGCTGAGTAAGAATAAATAGACAGTGAGTTGCTTTTTTTAGGGACCAGCAGCCCTTAGATTAACTCTTTTGGTGCCTTTCTGCCACGCATTTGCTCAACATAAATGATTGCAATGTAGCAAAGACTTTCTGGGCTGATGCATGGTGATCATAGTCTGGTGATGACAGTCTGCCATCTGTTTGCTTCCAGTGTCCCCCCATCTCACTCTGTCAAGGACAAACATCTGGATCCCTTTATAGTGGCCCAGTGAGTCTGCAGCTGCTGTGCTGGTACATACAAAGGTGATGAACTTGGAAGTCTTCGTTTTTCTAATGATTAATTCTGCCTGGTTCTGAAGTTCTTTCTGTATATGAGAGAAGACAGACATGTTGGGTATATGCATGTGTATATATGCCTGTAGAGATATCTCTCTCTCTCCCCGCCCCCCATATAGTATATATACAATATGTGACTATTTTGTTTTCATTGCTTCCCAGACAAATACCATATGAACATATCCAATGCTTGGCTTCATAGCAATGTCCTTTTAAAGAATGCCCAGTCTGTTTTCCTCATGAATGATCTATCAAAGGCAGAATCCTGCTCATATTGTGATAACTACATGATCCAATGGCTCTTGAAGCAGTTTTTCCAGAGTGCCACCTTCATTTTTGTGTGAGCAGTCACTCGTGAGTAAGAGAAGGCAAGCCATCAAGCATTGTTATCCTTTTCTTTCATTAGCAGAGATTTGCCATTTCTGTGCACATCCCAAGTCACAACCAGTTCTTCTAGTTCAGGTTGCCAGAATGAGCAAATGACTACCTGGACTGTTGCCACTGATGCTACTGTTGAGCCACCTGGATGGCTGATGTTTCTCCATGGAACATCCAAGCTGCCATAAGACAAGTTGTCTTCTCTACAACACCCTTTGCAGTCCTCTGCAGGCTTAAAGTATGTTCCAGGGCATTACTTGGCTGATGTGGCAGCAGCACACTGTTGGGGTTACAGGGAAAAATGAATAAAAGGAAGTGTAACTGCTGAACTGAGGAAAAAACTAATCTGCAGAGAGCTATGGTATTGGGGAAGATCCTGCCAGTGGAGGGTTTTTTCCGTTTGTAGTTGTGAGACAGTAACTGCATTCATAGTCACTTTAACTACTATAGTTGCTTTTTAAAAGATAAAGAAGTGTTGCTTAGTGATTCAGCTGTGGGGAATGGTGGTTTTCATACACAGCATGGCCAAAATTTCCCTAGATGAGGCTTTAAACCTATCTCATAATGCTGCTATCTAGTAAGTGACTGGAACTCTCCATCAGCATGAACTACATTGGAATTTCTGGAGAAGTATAAAAGATGGCAACCCTAATTCTTTGCCCCAGGCACAAAATGATCAGTTGTGACTTTGCAACAAAGACCAAAACCAAGGAATCTGAGTTTTCTTGAGCTTCCTCAGTTGTGTGTTTAGCTAGCAAAATAGGAAGTGGTACATGTTGTATGGCTCTTCTATGGCCAGCGTACAAAATGATGGTGGAAGAGTAGGGCCACGTGGCCTGGAGTGCAGCATCCCATAGGTTGAACAGCACCAGCTAAATCTAGGGCCACTCATTTCCTCTTCAGGAGTTGTTGAAACACTGGGCTACATGGCCATTCCCGTGTGAGCACAGAGCTAAGGTTAAATTTTCCTTTCTCCAGAATTCAGATGTAATGAAGTAAGGTGAAGCATCTCTTCATGCAACAATGTGGTGAACCTACCAGATTTCTTCATCAGTAAAATAACTCAACTAAGTCTTCCTGAGACTCACCATCACTGAGCCCTCATGTCTTCTCTTAGAAAGAAGGAGAGGGAACAGCAGACACAAAGTGCACAGTTTAGCACTGACTCGCTGTTTCAGAGTTTTCTCTATTTGTTTATTTTAAAGCAAGGGGAGGGGGTGAGAGGACTGGGAGGGGAAGTTGGGATGAAGAGTTCTCTGCAGGCTGTTGGAGACCTGCAACATTTGCATCTCCTATTTAGGTTCAAAAACTGCTCTTGCCTTTACTCTGTGGGTCCATGGTTGGTGTCATAGAGAAAGAGAGCTGCAAACACTCCTAGGAGGGCCTCTGCTGTAGGGTTTTGCAGTCTGAAGGAGTTCATACCCCTACATTTCTCTAGTACTCAGCTTTCAGATTATTTTAAAGACTTGAAACATCAAATTATATAGTAGCATTGAAGCTGATACTTTGATCTTCAGGGAAGTGACGCCGAGCCATCCCTGGAGTATTTTTACTGCGGGAAATCTCTAGTTTAGGAAAATGTCATAGCAGGCTATCAGTTCTGGCATGAAACTGCTAGCAGGTGGATTTTGTGATGGGAAGTGTTAAGTGGGTTTTGCTGGCTCACTGGTGCAGCTGACTTGTTCTCTCACTTACATAAAAGAGAAGTGGGACCTGCCCTCAGGCTGGAGTGAGAATTTGGTTTTGGTGCGGGGTGGAGAACATGTAATGGGAACAACAAAGCCTGAAGTGAAGCCTCAGGCTGAGGTTTTACACAGTATATCTAGAGAAGCTAGGGCAATGTTATTTTAGCTTTCTAGGCCTGATCCTTAGGCAGTGTGACTGATTTCAGTGCAGCTGTTATAGAAATCGTAAGAAAGGAGGTGGAAGGGACTCCAAAATGTCATGTTCTGCCATGACCTGGGATTAGCTTTTTAAGACTACCCTTGAAAAACAATTGTTTTATCTGCTCTTGAATGCTGATGCAGCCTCCTGCTGCCATCTTGCAATGCTGCATTGGCCTGGGCTTTAGAGGTTTTTTCCTCTGTTCCTGGCCTGACCTGGACAGGGAAAATGGCTTTCCTCTCCCTCTTTCCAGTGATTCTTTGCATTCAGATGCCTTTCATCCTGTCTCCTTTCATTTGGGGGGGAGGCTTAGGGTGGCTTTTTTTTTTTTTTTTTGCTTTCCCCAACTGGGCCAATGTTAATATTTGTGGAATTAAGAGATAGTTTGTGTGCAAAGTGTTGCCACTTTTTACTGGAGGATCTTGCAAAAGTTGCAAGATTTTTGAGTGGGGAAAGTAGTATAAATAACAGCCTTGACTTGGGAAGAAAAGCAATTCAGTTCTAGATCCATCCTGGAGAGAAAGTGATGTCCAGAGCCACAGATCTTATCTACAACTATGCCTTTAAAACTAAAAAAAAAAAAAAAAAAAAAAAAAAAAAAAAAAGAAATGTTAGAATATGGTGTTTATTTGGGTATAAGTGCTTTACTATTTATCCATTTCCTCTATTCCTTAGGCATCCTTGTAAATTATAAAGCAGGGATTTCCCCAGAGCTATAATTTAATTTATAATTTAATTTTACCTTCTAGTGAAGGAACTTTAAAGTGACTTTGCATTTCAAATATGAACATATTACCTTCACCACTGCCCCTGTACTAACTGCAGGCTGTGGTGGGAGCACTTTCAGATCCCGGCTGCCCAGCATCCACTGGCCGCATGTCTGTCCTGTCCCCCTTCTCCCCACTTTTATCATCCTTGCTATTTCCCATAGCAGCTTTAGCGAAGCACTGTCAGGGCTTTCGTTGTGGATGCAGCAGCATGTAGGGGAGCACAAAAGCTGAGCCAGACAGCGGTGGGAGCTCCTGACTACCTGCGCTGCTTCTTCCACAGGCTGGGGCCTCCTTTGGGCTGTTCTATCAACAATCGATCATTTCGGGCATAAGCACCAAATGCTTTTAGCAATATATTAAAATGATCATGCCTAATCTTATACCTGACACGTACATAGTTCTTCACACACTTGAAAACAAGGCTATTAATTAGTTCTCACAGCTCTAGCTGTGAAAGATGATCACTTTGCTGTTGAAAAGAGCAGACTGAATTAAATAAACCATGAGACCAAGCAAGGGCACTTTTCCTACAGCCTTTTGAAAATATAAGTTGTGACATTTCTTATTTTATGAGGGAACTTGAGGTCCAGAGAGGTCAAGAAAGCCCGTAGGTACTGAAGTCCCATTCACCTGCTAGTGTAGGTGCCAAGTCCGCACTGGAGGTCTCTGCACAACTGTGCTCTGCCAGAGTCTAATCTTGTTTTCACACCAACTTATTTTTGAAAATATCTCTAGCAGAATAATCTGATGCATAACTAGATGAACAACTCAGTTTATAATAAAATTTCCTCTTGGGTCTTTGCTTGGGCCTGATGCACCACACACATAATAACACCTTTGGGATTGTTTTTTAATTTGCTTTCTTTTAACTTGTTCACAACAATCCAGTGAGGGAAAAGTGAGAATTAAGTTGACAGTCCTAAAACATCAGCAAGGCTGACTACATGAACCAAGTTGTAGGGACAGGCTTAGCTCAGCCTTCCTGGATGAATGAAAGGATGGTTGAGGGGAAGGTGCAGGAACCATCTATTGCCTTGCTTCTCTGTGCAAAGCATTAGACATTATTCCACCCTCTGGTGCTCTCTGCCTGTGCAGACTGCTCCAGGGTGTACAGCAAGAGCCTTGAATTCACTGGTGGTTGCAAGAAGAATGGTGTCTTATACCCCTGGCAAGTGAAATGGTGTGAGTGAGGAAAAGAAGACCTACCACCATGGTTTTATGGTTCTGGCGTGTGGTTCCATAGCAAGCGTGAACGAATAGGATGAAGTTCAGACCACATTCAAGCCAGTAACTCCAGCCTGCTGGATGAAATCCTGCACCTGGGCATAGCAGCTTTGCCCCTTTGCTTGCTCACTTTAGCTTCAGCACTGCGAATTCATTGAGCCCATTGGAATTACTCGTGATTTATGCCAGTACTCTGGGAGACAGCTTGCAAGGCATGCACAGGGTAAATTCTGATCTGCTCTTGAGTGTCGAGCTGCTGCTTCCCCACCACTGCCATACACACTGTTTAGATGCAAAACGAGCACAAAGGCGCTGACAGAGGATTTCCTTTCTGCTCTGGGCAGCGGTGGTGGTCAGTGCGCTGCTGCAAGTCCTTGCAGTGGGGCAATTGCACTGGAAAGGGGAGTTCAAATGGGATAACTCACACAAGTTGTGTTCAGCAAGTGGAGGATATGTCAGACCCATGTCTTCCAAAATTTCCCAGAAGTGTGGGGAGCCCAAGGGCAGAGAACCTTAAAGAGGTTCCCTTCTACAGCTGGAGAGGTGTCACCAGTGTCCTGCTGGGAGGCTTCCTGACACCTGGGTCCTGCCGGCAGGACGGCAGGGCTTGAGGAAGCGGGTGGTAGCTGCATAAGCAGGGGGAAAAATGAGTCACGTTTTTATTCGGACGAGTGCAATGATCACATTAACGGTGTGTTTGGCTTATGATCACACAACTGGTGTGTTTGGCTTAATAGTCGTTTATATCTTGTAGGGTTGATTTCAAAAGCAGGTTATAATTTTTTTTCCATTAAGGTAATACATAGTGTTTACTCTGCTTAATCAGGTGGCAGGAGGAGGATGTAGGTTTGTTCTATTCACCCACCTTTAAAAACGTGTGAATGATGCGTGGCTGAATTGATGGGTGATGCATTTTTCCTGGTGTTCACTGCATTACCTTACTCATTTATGGTTTTTGGCTGGAGCTGGGCTGAACAAACTAGGTGAGTCAGGAGAGATGACAGGTAGAGCTCTGTCAACACACAGAGTGTTTTGCCTTTCCTACAAAACCGTGACCTCACTGCAAAGCAGACTTCAGTGTGAATACAGCTCTCTTCACCCAGCACATCCATGGGTTAATCCTTTTGATAGGTTAATTCTTTTGTGTGCACCTGTAGGTTATGCAACTGAGGAACGGGAGTAAGCACAGGATTACCTCCAAATTAGAGAGGAAACATTTCCTGCCTATCTGTAGCCATGATTATGCTAAAAGTTGCACTGTCTTCAGGAAATGGAGGCCAAATGGTGGTTCCCATCTCCTCTAGAAACAATATTTGCATTGGAGGGACACATATTCAAATTTATTTTATTATTTCCCCGTTTAAATACAAGTATTTTCTGATAGCCTCTACCCTAAATAAGACAGGTTCACAGAGCAATAAAATTCCTTTAAAACTCATTTCTTTGGGATTAATTATGATTTTCTCCTTGAGAAGTACATGGCTGGAGTAGCACATTGCCTATGCAAGTAATTCAAATTACTGACTGAAAAAGTCACAATGCCAAAATGCCCAAAGCATTCAGCACTTGGACCAAAAAAGAGAAAAGCTCTGTCTCTTTTTCAGTTGCCTGTTGCTGTGCCATATATGAAGGTGACCCTCCACAACCCTTTTCCCAGGTTTGATATTGGAGCAGGGAAAGCTGACAGGGGTTTGTGCCAGGACATAGGTTTTCGGCCAGCTTCAGCCCCCGGCAAGCTACCTGTTCCCAGAACTACTGGCACTGCACCTCCCGCCTGGGGGCCTGGTGGCCGGTGTGCAATCGTCAGCTGCTGTCAGCAAACCTCCAATGTGCCTTTGACCTAGAAAGATAAAAATACCTTGATAACAATAACAGAGCTTTTGTGAGATGACAGACTGTGCCATGAGCAAGAGCCGGTCTCGGTGGGGACCTGAATCAGGAGCCATGTAGGGTCTATGGCACCACTGAAACGAGAAGCAGGAGGCATGTGGTGGCTCTCTATCCAGTGTTGCTCTGTGACCCTGCCCAAGCTCTTCTCCCTGCCTGTGCCCCTCTCCAGTCCCCTCTTCCAAAAGTGATATAGGTATGAATATAAAAACAGTGTTTGGACAAGATCTGGCCAAGGCCAAATGTCTCTTTGTGACGGTCTCTGTTCATTACCAATAAATGTCCTGTGGAACACCATACTGACCCAAATGGCCTGTCTGGCAGATCTTCTCATCAGGTTGAAGCTAGTGGTTGTCTAGAAAAAGTTGGAAGGAGATAATGCTGAGCCCTGAAAAGCAAATCTGGTTTCTCATCAATCAATTACTACCTATCAGGAGGATGGGCAATACCTACAGCCCAGCCCTCTGAGGCATTTCGTTCTCAGGAGGTCACTCTAAGTGACTAATACATCATCCAAGGCTTACCTTTGCAGTTAAAATAACATCTCTGCTGCTGTCGGTAGGGGAGACGAGGATGCCACCTTCCTCAGATCCCTTTGAAAAGCTGGTAGAAAAAACGGCTTCTAATTAACTACAGCACAGATGCTCCTAAAACATTTCCTTCCTTAGTGACTGCATGGAGGTACACTTAAACCAGAAAATCAATTCTGTGTCAGCGCACTGCCGACAACGCACAAGCACAGGTGAAGGGGAGGCCTCCACTGAAGAGATGATCTTTGATCTTCAGGGTAGATCTTCATAATTGTGTATAAAAAGCTAAGTGGGAAAATTACTGTTAAGATCAGGACCATCTTAACATCGAAGTGTTTTTAAAGACCCTTACATATCCTCAGACACCTTGATGTATCTGCACCTTCCTAGTGATAAAATGTTTTCCTTCCCAGCTATCAATCACTTTTCCTGTACCTCCTCTCTAGTGCAGCAGAGAGAGCCAACAAGAGGCACATCTTTCAGATGTTGCCTGAAAGACATGTCGAAGGTGAAGGATGTGAGCACCTCTTAGCCTGGGGAAGGTCTCTTTGGGCTCAGGCCTTGGTGTGGTCAGTGAAGGCAGTCCCAGCTGAAGGCAGGGCTGCTCTGTGCACCCACTGCCTTTGGCTCCTGGCAAAGGCTGGACAAGCTGCCCCCATGCAGCTGTGGTGTTTGAGGGAGGGTCATCCTACACACAAAGCCTATAGAATAATGTGCAGAAGGAGCAGGAAATGTCAAGTTTTTCATATGCAAAGAACAAACAGGTCTTCTACTTGAAAGGTCTGTTTCAGGAGAGGGAGAACAGCAAATCAAGTGATAACCAAAGTAAGCTTTCCTTCTCCCAAGGCTGTGGTCAACTTGGAGTTGGATCAGACTCTGCAAGTGTGCTTCATCCATCATACACATCAGCTTCTGGAAAAGTCATCTTCCAGCCATCTTCCCTTGCAAAACCCAGAAAATGTTATCTTCCTCTGCATAAAGCTGTCTCCAGTAAACAAACATTTTCTGGAGGAACTCTCCTACCAGGGGATGGGGGAAAGTCACACCCTTCAATCCACATCTTTTCCCACCCTGTTTTTTTCCTATTTGTTTTCCCTTTTGCTTCTTTCAACCTCAGATTTCCCTGTTCCTTCTCTCTCACAAGCTTTTAAAAAAACATGTTGGTATAGGAAATCAGGCTTAAGGGAGAGTGTTGTCTGCCAGTTCTTCTCCTTGCCTTTTCACAGTCACTTCTGGATCAATGCTCAGTATCAACTAGATTTGATAAAAAGATATACGTCACAAATGTGTTTCCCCAAATACAGTAAGTTTCATGAGAAATGGAAGCTGGGGAAAAGCTAATGAGGAAAAAAAAAAACCTGTTCGATGTTTTGCTGTTTTGCTTGGAGCAGACAGTTGGCCAGTCAACACCTAAAATGCATATCCTTTGAAGCTATGACCTGTATTGTCTTGTTCGGTAAGGACATTTTGAAAATGGCATATGTCATTTGTATGGTCTTTTAAAAAATATTTTCTTCTTGTTCTAAATAAAAGGAAAGGGAACTTTGGAATAAAATCCATTTAAAACTGAAAATTCTGAATGTTTCACTAAGGAAATATAAAAGGCAGATGTTTCAAGAAAAATATGTAAAGATATTTTTCCAGTAAATAATTCAGCAAAATCAATTCGAGTTCATGCAGAATTGTTGAACTTGCTTTTTTTTGCCCAAAACAAATCCATAGAAGAAAAAATTTCCTCCAAGCTCTGGTCACAAAAAACGTCGTTGGTCACTTAAGAACATGCCACTCATTTGCCTAATGGTACTCTTTAGATAAGGCCATATTTTCTAGTTGATGAGTTAGTCATAAGACTAGAAGCCAAGAGCTCACAAGTGCTAGTCTTTTTCTGACATTAGTCTTTGTGTGGAGCCAGGTATGTCACTTGCATGTAGTCTCTCACAAACCTCTGAGGGTTTGTCTAGATTTATTCAGCAGGGTGAGGATGCCCATTGGTGAGTGTGAGACTTAAAATCACCATCTAAGTGCACAAATGTAACTGGTTTTAAATAACACTTGTGAACTTTTGGAAATATTGCTCTTGTAGTCAAGAGATTTTGGGCTTTGGTACTGACTGGGGATACGTTCCGTTTCCTACTCTGCCCAGATTTTCTTCGTGATTTTAACAGGTCACTCAAGATTTGAGTGCTTCAAGCACTTCAGATATACTTCTTTGCATTGTTTTTTGAGGACTGTCTAAAGCATTTATTGCATGGTGGTGATAACACACCGCCAATTTTTCCTTTCCTTTGTCTGAGTCCCAAACATGTGTTTGAGCTGTGCCGAGAAGCCAGTAGCGCAGGAGTGTTCTTTTGTATGAACTGTAAATTCCTTAGGCAAACACATACTGAGTAGTGCAGGTTGCTCGTTCTGCTCTTCCAGTCCCAGCTCTTGCCCTGGCCTGCCAGCAGAGGAGACCACACCTGAAGCAGAGGTCTACAAGTGGGAGGTTGTGGCATATATTTCCAAAGATGTGTTGGAAGGAGCACAGCACAATGTTGGAACAAACAGTGTGTTTGCAGCTGGCAAGGCTCGCTGAAATACAGCATGAGATCACTGATTTCACCCTTTTTAGGATAAACCTTCTGCGGTCACTCCTAAACCAGTCAATCTGATGAGTCCCAAACTTACAGTCTCATCATAGCTTTGAAACAACATCATGTGATCCAGGTGACCGATGCACATCAGACGTTGTTGGTAAGGCTAGATCATACCCAACTCATAGTCTGACTATTTTTCATCAGGATTTGTTGATGAAATGTTGTGATTAATGAAAGAAGAATCCCCGTGTCAAACAGAAATGGGGAAAAGGTGATTATTTTCCAGGTATAGCTGGGGATATAGAAAGGAGCAGTAGGGTTCCTCAGCTGAAGAAATGGAAAAGCTCTTTTCACAAGCAGCTGGGGAGGGCTGGGGACCTTGTTACCATATAGATAGACATACTGGAAACCTTCCCTTAAAGCTCAAGCAATTTGAGAGAGACACATGTATACAAAGAGCTCAGATCAAGTCACAGTCAGAAATACTGTGTAGTCAAGGTGTCTGCACTTAATTGGAGGGACTTCAGAAAGACCTGTAAAATAGTGTAAAGCTCTAGGGGATGTGCCTTACAGTGGGGAAGCAGTATTTTCAATCAGCTAGACTTCTCTAAGAAAAGGGTGAAAGCCCAGTTGTTGATGGTCTTTGTTCAGACAATGCATCTGATTTCTGAGGGCTTTCATAGTCTAGCAGGAAAAGGGGAGGACACCCAATGAGTGAATATTGAAATTAAAAGCAAACAGGAAAATAAACACAATCTTTAATGGCAGGCAGCTCTGGAGCACTTTCTGAACATAAATTGGCTGGCTGGACCCCCTTGATAGGGAAACTCCAGTCCTGAAAGACATGTTATACCTTTGCCAAGGGCTTTATCTTGTTCATTGATGTAGTAAGGAAGTAGTTAGGAAGGAAGACAGTTATGTGGTGAAATCATAAGGCCTGAGTTGTTAAAAGGGTCAGAGTGGATAGCTAAAGCAGTCATCTTTGGCATCAAATATACACAGAAAGCTTTCTTCACCAATATTTCAAATTCCCTGTTGACTAAGCTCTCCACAGCTCTATGGGCACATCGCTGTTGTCTGTATTGATCTGTGGTGCTCAGCAGGAGTTTATTCCAGGACTTATTTCTCTTGCTCAGTTAAGAAGTGTTGATTCATCTTTTTTCTGCAAAAGTGACTAATAATGAATGCTCTCCAGGAACCAGCCCCAATAAAACAGCCATAGATATGTAGCTTGGATTCAGTTAAACTGATAGGGCACACAGTTCAGCTCCAATTTAATTATTTCTCATTTTATGTAAATGAGATTTCTTATCACGGTGAAACAAATTATTATTTTCTCATAGTGCCTCATCTGCATGCTTTATTGCTTATTCTGCCCTTACTTTAACCTAAAAGCAAAACAAAAGATTCCTCAAAATTCAGAGGCTGAATTGAAGAGCTAATCTTTCATTAGTATTCTGGAGACAGTACATTCCTTTGTGATCTGGTTGTGCTTAGCCCTCATATAAGACTCCCTGATTAAGGCTGTGCGTTTGACAAAATAGATTAAGCGTGACATCTGCCAGATATACAACCCTGGAGGCAAACACCCCAACCTCTTACGAAATTTTCATCCAGAATTCTGCATTTGGCTGAATTTGCAGGTAACTTGGGATCTTGCTGCTTAAACACTTTCTGATGCGTAATTCTGGGATGAAAAGATACATCTCTTCAATCGATCACCTATCTACCTCCTACTATAATTAATGCTCAGTCCGTTTGGACGTAACATAGTAGTCACAGAAACCAGTGGAAGCTGCAGAAGTTATTCATGCCTCTGTTTTTCTCCGGCACTCAAACGCAATGAATTTATCTTTGCAGAACCCCTGTAACTTGGAGGTGTCAGGGCAGCTTTTTACAGCTAGAGAGCTGGAGCACACCAAGAGTGAAGGAATTGCTGCAAGGCACAGGCAATGCCTATGGTCATGGTCAGGAACTAAATTCAGTTCTCTTGCATCTTGACCCAGTGCCTAAGCCACAAATCTATTCCCTTCTTCATGTAGATTCCACTTCTTTAGGATGCAAAGCTGTTTGGCCTGCTATCCCCTCAGTTGACTATCAGAAGAGGGAAGATATTTATTTACCAGACAGGCGTGTGAAGTCCTGCGAATTTGGTGCAGCCTGTTTTACTTTGAGAAAAAGATAATGGAAGAAACTGTGTGCAGTCAGTGAAAAAATACTATCCCTCCCACATACCTGAGTAAGACTACCACTGGGAAAGACAAAATCATTCTGGGGCTTACCTGCCTATCCAGCCCTCGCAAAAATGTGACGTTTTTACTGATGTTAAATTCAGCAAAGTAAGCAAGATGCAGTATTTGTCATCAGTAACACCCTTCTTCTTCTTCTGTTGGAAAGCAGAGACATATAAATAGTCAACTGTCGCTTCAAGCTGCATTGACGGGTATAATAGCTGTGAAAATTAGAATGCTTTTAAAATACACAATTAGAGTGTGTGCTTTCACACAGAAAGAATGAATCAGCCTTTCCCTTCCCGGGCTTTCATTCTGCAGTAATTCTTCACGCTTCCTCATACTGAGCCATGAATGCTGAAGTTCATCCCAGAGTAGTTTTACAACCAATGGGAATGGCTTAACGAAGCACTATCAGTCTAAATGCCAGTCCCCACTGCTTATGTTTGTTGCTGGATTCCTTGCTGCTTTAGCAGCATGGAAACAAATGTTCTTGGGAGCTAATGCTGTCAGTGCTGCCCATCTCCTGGAGGCTGCTGAGAGGAAAAAGCTTGGTTTTGTCCAGGCAGGCCCAACTTTTCAGGCAATCTAGCTCAATCAAAGCAGCATACACGTACACTCGGAGATGCAACAACTCACTTGGGAAGCAGGGTCTGTGCGGGCCCCACACCCAGCCCCGTTGAAGCCATACAGCTCCAGCCAGGCATGGGCCAGCATGTGCCCGAGCCAGTGGGGATGGGACGGGGCTGCCAGGTGAGGGGGAGAAGGGAGGATGGCTCTGCCTCTTGACTTTGGCCTTTTACTGGCGCTGTTCACTTGAGTATCTGCCTACTTACACAAAGGCAATAGCCATCTCCCTTAGGGGTTTCATGGACTTTGTTCCATTCCCTCATTTTTTTTCTTGGTCAAACATCTGCTAGGACTAGTGGTTTTTCTTTTGTGGCAGGAAGGAAGAACAGGTTGGACTGGATTTGATTTCTTTCTCTTGCAGTCAATGGCATGAGGGCTTTCAGCTTTGAGCAGGATTCCTTGATTGGGGAAAGCTTGTGGGAAGATGAAGGTGTTGCAAAGGATCTTCAAGGTGGACCAATTCACCAGTGTCCTTCTGAGAGGCTGCTCCTTGCATGAAATGCCTCCCCCTTCCCCAGCCACAGCCACTGCAGCCAGATCTGACCCATGGGCACACTGACCCTGACAGCAAGAGCTGTCCTGATGGTTTACAAGCCAAATCACAACTCTCTCTTGTTTTTATAATAAGAATTGAGGTCTTCAGTGGTGCAGGGAACGTGTTTGGGAGCTAGCAATGGAAGCTCCGGAGGGTTCATCTCTCACGCTCCTGGTTCACTAGAAATAACCCCAGGGCTCACGTCAGCAAGGAAGGGACTGAACAGAGCCAGAAATGCTCTGATGGCACGTGGTCCCTGAGGACCACAGGCAGCTGCATGATCCCAGCCTGATCACGGGGCAGCTACTCATCTTTCGCCTTAAAAACGGCAGCCTGACTGCTGAAGACTTGCCAGGGAAACAGCAATAGCCCCAGTCAATGGAAACTGCTGAGGGATCTTTTGAAAGAACAGGGTAGGGGGGGTGGCTTTTGAACAGCAATATGGACTGCATATGCTCCGGTTGCCACCTATGGTTTATGTTTCTTGGGGTCCATCCTGATTTGAGAGTTTTTCCTGTTTTACCTACTCAGCTTTGTGCTATGAGGCTATGTTCCGCCTTCGTCGATTCTTAGCCCTGTTCAGCTGGTATGGCTGGTGGGGACGGTACTGCTAAAGCCTCAGCCCCCTTGTTGCACGTGTGATACAGACTGGTTTTTCCACTGCTTGCCCTGATAAAGCTTTTCTTTCAGACACCATATTATTTCCTTTCACCAGACCACGTGCACGCTGCAGCCGTGAACCATAACCCCCTGGTGAAAGCACAGTCCCTGTGCAAAGGCCCTGTGCCAGGAAGTTTGCAGGAAAACCTAGGTGAGATGGGTGTGTGCAAAGGGACAAGGTGTGGGTGCCACACGGTGGCAGGTCCCTGCTCATGCCATGGCAGCAGCAAGTTTAAATGCAAGGGTTGGAGATGGGGAGTGGGAGACGCGGGTGCTGGTGTCCCCTCAGTTCTCCAGGCAGAGAGGGAGGCGTGTGAGAAAGCAGAGAGCTGCTGCCGGGCTTTGGGGTGGGGAGCCCCTGCGGACAGTGGCCAGAGCAAGACAGAATTTTGGTCTGACAGAAGGAAAAGGGAAATGTGGAGCTGCATTTACACCAGCTGCTAATCTTGCTGTCGGAAGTCTTTTTTTTTTTTTAAGACACTTGATGAAAATACTTCTGCGTAATTTGCATTTGTATCCTTTGCATTCTATAAAAAATAACTCATTTGCATATAGAGAGGAGACACTTCTTTTACACAGTTGTCTACTTGGCATATGATCTGTAAAGCGAATATAATGTTTTTCTGCTTCTGTGAGCTTTTATTAACAAATACAGAAAGAAAAGTAGGAAAAAAAGTTGGGAAAAATTGCATATCTATTATGAATATTACTTTTCTGATTGTTGAGTTTTGGACATAAGATAACTTATGCCAAAGCTTACTGTTTCAATAGCAGCAACAACAGTGACGACTCTTGTTTCCTGCAGTTCGAGTTTATTATCTTTCATTCTTTCTTTGGAAATAAAATTAAACTGTTTATTTTTGCTCCCACAGAACGGTGAGTTTGCCAAAGTGTAGACAACTTGCTATCTAAACTTTGTTCAAATAAACACAGTCCAGCTTTTTTTTACCCCTTAAAACTCACTTGCTGATATGCTGCAGAAAAATTTCATAAGCTCCAAATGACAAAATGAAGAAAACGATGTGCATGTTATTTCTCTTATTGTATCCCAGTGTTGTCTTTATCTGTAGGATTTGCAAGCAAATTGACTTTCAGTCCTACCCTTTCTGATATCTTTTCTGCAGCTGACGAGACATTTGCAAGCAAATAGACCTTTTTTCAAAATTTAAAGCAGATTTGCCGTTTCACAGTTTGTATCTCTTTTGCATAAATACATTTTTTTCCATAAGGCTTATAGGAAGCGTTATCTGACAATCCCACTGGCCAACTTCCTAAAGGTTTTGTTTGTTTCCCATTGATTCAAAAGCATCTATACTCTTCCCACCCCGCCTCTCCATCTCTCCTCCTCCCCAGAAGCCTCACTTGTCTCATTTGATACGCTTTTATGATATCTTTATCATGTAAACAGAATTTTTAAAGGGGAGTGAAGAGTGTTTAAATCAAATTGTTTTTCCTATGGGAGTCACTGCACTATTATCGTTGGGGCTGTTGTCACAGTAAGTTTACCAGATACTTTGCAGTGGGAAACCCTACATTCATTTGCTTACAGTCTGCCAGACTTCAGCAGTTTGGGATAAAATCTTCCCCGCCAGGAATCTGCGCTTTAAATCTGTGTCACTCCTTCGTTCCATCCATCATGTTCATGAAGGAGATATGAGCTCTTTTCAAAATGTAGGATGTAATTAAAAGTTGTATAATAATGAATGCACAGAAAGGAGCAAAATAAAGTTTGAATGGGCAATTTAATCCTAGCATCTCCTACCATTAGAGAACTTGCCTTTGAAGCTCAGTTTTCAAGGGGGTTTTTTGAACACTGTTTATATTAGATTGACTTAAAACAAATTGCAGGGATATAGCAATTTTCCAGGATCCTTTTTATTAGGAGTTAGGCTCATATCACCGGCTCATCATATACCAAACACTGGATAGCTCTGCTTGCAGAGAACTCCTATTTCAGCATAACTGGCAAGGGGAGAAGTTTTCTTGTCCTCTGCAATCTCCAGGCAGTGAAATTGCAGAGCAGGAACCCAAGGCCTACAGAACAAAATCATCTGGAGGCAAGGTGTGCAGCTCCTGCCGGGGGGCATCTCACCTCTTCCTTCCCTCTGAGAGCCCACTTCTCCTCGCTCTGCCGATTGTATCCGTCCTGTGGTGGATCCTTATCGTGTCTGATGGCACCAGGGGATGTACAGATAACGCAGAGTTGGTATCGCACGTGTGTCTAATCTCGGTGGGGAGATCAGTCTCACACCACTCACCACAGAACTGCCAGTGCCCGTAAAGGGGAAATTATGAGATTTATAAGCCAACGGGAGGGCACCGTCACATTGAGGTTGTGTGTCTGTTGCTGGAGTGGGAAAATTAAGCAATCCCTATGGAAAGCTTCAGAGGCCGTAGGGAAGGCTAGGAAAAATACACCTGCTTGAAAATTTGCATGGGAGGTCTCATTTTGGGACAAAACGCAGTTCTCGTCTTCTTTTCTTCTTACTTCACCTTTTTAGAGTGCCTCATTGCTATAGCTCCGCACTAGAGGTACGGTGTTGGTATTTCTCATAAAAGAGGAGACAGAGGTTTCCAGACAGGCCGGATTTGCTATGTTATGTGCAGGTGGATCCTGCCCACCCCCTCCATGACAACGTCTCATTGACCCCAGCACAACGCCTGAGCATCCCCATCGCTGCCCAGCCCTGCCTGTCCCAGCCTCAGGCAGCTTAGAGAAAGATGTTGCAGGGCAGTCACTCGGAGAAGCAGAGAATCATAGAATCATAGAATGCTTTGGGTTGGAAGGGACCTTTAGAGGTCATCTAGTCCTCTAGAGAGGTGCAAGAGGGATGGAAAAACCTGATTCTGTGCAAAGTTCGTCCATTGCTGCAATAGGTCTGCCCAGGAAAAATATCAGGATTTCATACCAGTTCCTGTGCAGATCAGTCTTGAGAATTTGAACTGAAATTTGTGAAAGCTGAAGTGAGAGAAATTAGTTTGACCTGACACTCTGGCCTGAGCACAGAGTGACTCTTCTGGGTTGTTTTGCTGGAGTACGGCAGCAGATACAGAAACCTGACATTAAGAAACCATTGTAGGTATTGATAGAAACCATTGTAAGTATTGATAACCTCCAAGGGATCTTTATGGGCAACAGAATAAATTGCCATGCAAGTACCAGGCATGGACAACTGATATGCAAATCTGCCTGCTGGCTTAATTTTAGCCAAACTGCACCTGTATGCCTGCCTTCCCCAGGGAGACTGGCACAGGGCTAGCCAGTCTCTCCCTATCTAGTGGTGGCAGTATATTAGGCAGCAGCAAGTGTGGGCTATTATTCAAACCTATTAAAGACCCTATGCTGTCCTGTTGCTCTCCTCTGGCGCTTGGGTTATCCTCCCCTTCCTTGCTGAGCCATCAGTCCTGCAGCGTGCACAACCCTTCTTCATACAGTAAGTGATATCTTGCCCCACATTTGTGGTAACTTGAAATGGAAGGAATTGGTGTGTAAATTTCCCATTCAAGAGAAAAAACAAAAAGCATGTGGTTCTGCAAATATTATCCCATGTGATTTAAAAGTTTCACATCCAGCCCTGCTGGGGTTGTAGGCTCCTGGTAGGTTACCTGTTGTAGGTTTTATTAAGGAAATAGCTGCCTTGATACTTTTTGTGTTTGGGAAGTTGGTAAAATTAGACTCCAGAGCTACTTAGATGTGTTTAGGGAGTATCACTCGTTGTCTTAAAGACTGAGCAATCTTTTTGTTTCCAAGGGTGTTTTCCTGTTAAGCACTGGAAAAGAGAACTGGAGGTATTCATGCTTTTTTTCCGGACTGTTGTTACTTACTGTTCGTATGCTTTCTCAAGCCGAGTGGAAACTGTTTCCCAATGAGCACATCTTGGGCACTGAACCTCCCCACCATCGGCAGTGGTGCAGTGCCTCCAGCGTAGCGTGGTGGTGGTCCTCTGTCTCACTGGAAGGATCTTCCTCTGGATGTGCCAAACTCAGCCCAGCAGGACTTTGCAAAAATACTGGAGAAGAAACACCTAGGAAGGCTCTGTGATAATTCCAGCTGTGATTATAACTGGGGGAGTAAATTGCACGTTGGGTACATATTTGTAATAAAATGGGCGTGAGTGGCAAATTAGGATGACCTCTTCTGATGAGGAATGAGCCTTGCAGGCTAATAAAACAAATGCAGTAGGAAAAACAGATTACAGAAGGATGAAAGATAGCTCTGAAGCCCTCTTCCTTTAACTTCTGTGTCCCTCAACTCTGCAAAACAGCTATAATGGAAGCAACACCCATGTACATCAGGGCTGAATTTGCCCCCAGGGTAAGTCAGGTCAGTGATGGGGAGGGTTATGTGTTCAGTGGTGTACCAGACTTCTCTCTGCCGCTGGCTTTGCCATGTGCAACAATGGCAGCACATGAATGACGGTGCCCATATCAGCATGAGAACTCAGCTAATGGTGGGAGGAAATGGGTTTAAAATAATTTGTTTGAAGAAAGGTAATTAATGTGCTGCCCGCTTTATTAGCTTCCTGCGAAACTCTTCTGCAAGAGCTGTCAGACAAGGTTTTCCACCAGCATGGTCTGGTAGGCTTTCAAAGTTTGTCCTTTGAGAAAGCAAATGTGAGGTTGGTGAGAAACAGCTGCAGTTGGGAAGCATCCTAATTGTTGAAAGATGAAATGTGTGAAAGGATGGCTGTACACTGAAAACATGGTTTGCTGAAAATAGTGAAGTCTGTTCTGGTTACCTGCACACATTTTCTAGGTCACAGTATCTGTACAGGGTACCTTTGGGGACCCATAAGAGAGTCCAGGTGTTTGTCTGTGCTGGCCCTTTGCTATAGAATGAAGTGAGAAAAACTTCAAACTGGGCCAGTAACCACACACACTGTTATGTGACCTCCTGGTTGTGGTTCTCCGTCCTGCCAAGACAAAACCTTGTCCCTGTAATCTTCTCTCTAATGGGAGAACTCATCCCTAGGCACTGATACGTGACAGCAATCGTGCTTCTGGATGGAGATAATTTAAATACAAATATTTTTGTTTTCCAAGTGCTCTGTTTAACTGTAGCACCTCCTTGCCGATGCAGAACTTGGCTTTGCAAAGTCACTTTTGTTGCTTTTCTAAGGCAATTGCTCTGAGCATGGGAATGGCCACTGCCACCGCTCACTGGTCCTTTAATTGCTGCGGTACCTGCAGAAGCCAAAACACATCTGTACACAGGTTTTACTCCATCTAACACAGATTCACTTATATATGTAAGGGGATTACTTGATATTTCAGGGACCAGTGTATATAGCTTTTTGGGAGAGATGCAACTGGAGGACAAAAATGGGCATATAAGAAAACGTTCCAATTTTACCCTTACAAGGGGTGAACAGAGCAGATGTTTACATCTGGCGGTCAAACTACAAGTACAGTAATTCTCCTGCCGAGAAATAGCTAACATTCTTTCAGAGACCAGGAGAATAGCTTGTAAATCAGATCTTCAGAGTGACTTCACTAACCAACACTAAGCAGAAATGCAAAGACTGACATTAAGTGGGCATTAAAAACATGCTATTCTTCTTGGGGATGCTCTTCTGAGTGAGATGCACTAATATGGCCAACCGAGCAACCAAACTAAATCAGGCAATTTCCCTTCTGTTCGGTAAGAGAGAGAAAGGGAGGAGGAAGAACAAAAGCCTTAAAAATAACCCCCCACTGTAAACAACATTCAGAGCGAATGTTACAGGTTTTATTATTCTTTTAACTGCCTAATTCCTTCCCTTTGTGAACAAAAGCAAAAAAAATACTTAACATAGACAGAATTCTCTTTCCCTGTCTTTCACTTTTTGTACATAAAAGGAAACCAGTCCTCTGAAGTAGTTACATTTTTGACATTTGACTAAGCAGCCAGAGATGCTAAGAAAAATACATACAGGGTTTTATGGCTAGCCGTTCCCTAATGTGGTGTGTGAGGAATAAGAGATGGGGCAAGCAAACAAGCAAGCAAAAAAAAAAAAAAAGACCTAAACCTGCATGTTGCTGCAAGCAGCAGCACAGCGCTCATCCTGCACTCGTGGTCCTGGGTCTGACCCATGTCACATCGCTGCAGCTGCCCAGAGGGACCAAAGCAGCACCGGGGAACCCAGAGGCTTGGCTGGGGGGAATGGGGGGAAAGGCAGTAAATGATTCAAATGGCAGAACTACCCCTTGGAAATCACCAGAGGTGACAACAGGCAGCAATCTTGACTGAGGAGGTTGAAGGGGGAGATGCAGGGGGAAGGGATGGATCGAAAGGTCCCTGGGGGAGACGAGGGAGCAGCTGCCACATGCCCCCACTGACTGTCACTCTGAGGAAAGCAGGGCACGCTGCACCCACCGGGCAGCCAAGGGGCACGCCATCTGCACTCGGTGACCGCTCTGGGCACCGTTCGTACCCCGTGCAGCTGGCCTGCTCCCCCTGCCCGCCTCTCCTCTGCACCACCTGCCTGGCACGCATGCCTCGGCCTCTGCGTGCCTGGCTCAGAGGATGGGGTTGGAAAACAGGTTTGCCCATGGCTATGTGATACACTGGGTATGGCCACTAATATTTCATTACCGTTGCTCTGGTTCAGGGGTTTGATGCAGCCTCCTGCCCATCGCCAGGTAGCACCGGTAGGTAACGCTGTGGCTCGGAGGTCGTTTGCTGCATGCTGTGCCTCGTGTGTCCTAATGCGCTTCACCCTCCCGGCAGTGCCTGCCCAGCTCCGCAAAGCGGGACAGAGCAGCTCCCGGGTTCACTCACAGCCGTGCACTTGGCAAATATAA
The DNA here is from genome assembly GCA_013401315.1 of Balaeniceps rex. Taxonomy (NCBI): domain Eukaryota; kingdom Metazoa; phylum Chordata; class Aves; order Pelecaniformes; family Balaenicipitidae; genus Balaeniceps; species Balaeniceps rex. The sequence goes on along the minus strand of VYZW01036963.1, from coordinate 220,143 downwards.
AGAATCTCATTGGACCTCATTGAAGCAAACACTGAAATCCTCTCTTTTTGGTAAAATGCTTTCTCATGAGCTTTACCTCAAGTGTACAGTTAGGTCCCTTCAAAGGTATCAAATTAAGGAACTTAAGTGTTCCTTGTTTGCAAAACTGAACAAGGAACTTTACCAGAATAAAAAAGAAATTCCACTTCACTCTTAGTTTGAGTTATAACATCTCTTTTCTGGCTTTCACTAATCCTTTTTTCTTTTCACTGGTGTTTTTCATGTGGACTTAAAGAAATACTACAGTTATCTGTGCATCCCACAAAGTCAGTTTATATTTATTCATTCTGCCTCCTTCCATATCCTTTCTAGCAGAAACAGCACAGTAGCCACAGGGGAGAAAATTAGCCGGGCAAACTCTCCGTCTGTCTCTTTTTCTATTTGCCGGGGCTATTTGAATGTGCATCTTTTTGTGGGTATTGGTGGATCATTTTTGCATGATTAAAACAAAACAACCAAAACCTACAGCTTCATTTACACAACTAACCAGGTGGCCTTAACAAGGCTAACCTTGACTGTGGCTACACTGGTTTGCGTGCCATGATTTGTTTTGTTTGAGGGAAGACACCAAAGGTTTTGACAATTTTTCCTCATGGTGTTTCAATTCCTGTGTCTGTCCCTTAGAGGTAGCCTAAGCGGTCTTGGGGAGTGGGCCCTATGGCTCTGCAGAAGCATGCTGCCAGGACGATTCTTCTAAAAGTGGAGGCTGAGGACAGTGGAGGGGAAAGCTTGTGCATATGTGTGTGTTTATATAAATCTGTGGATGCATCATCTTAAGCAAGGCGCAAGGATTAGGGATGTGATCAAAGGAAAGGAACAGATGGGACAGAGGAGCACAAGCAGACCCATTACTTTGCTCCACAGAGCAGTGAGAGCAGATTGTGGTGGGGAATAGGAGCAGCGTGACAGGGAGGGGTGGCGCTGGGCATTCTCCAGAGCTTCCAGGAGATCATGTCATAGAAAAAAGACAGGAGCACTGTGGGGAGCCTGAGTAAACACTGGTCACACAAATAAAGCAGGAAGAGGCTAAGATCATCTAGAGAGAGGAGGACAGAAATTAGTGAGACAAAAGCCAGAGATTTTACAGAAATTGTGGACAGGAAGGTCCAGGTCAAGAAGATGCTGTGTGAGGAGAAGACAGAGGTCTGAGAGACCAGGAGGGTGAAGAAAATAAGCGATGGGAGTGAAAATAACCCCCAAGTTGTAGCGTCTGTAAGGCTTCAGGACCCTTGGTTTTGGTGGTATTATTCTGTGATGACTCTTATTCACTTCATTATGAATTATTTTGATGTATTTCCTCTCCACAAATGCTAGTCTGAGGTTTTGACTTGGAGACACTTTGCATGGTGTTCCCCCGTGGGGCTATGAGGGAAACATATGGGGGTCTGATCGGGCTGCTATTTCCATCGCCTGGTTCATCAATTTCATGTCTTCTCCCTTGGCTCTCATTGCAAAGGTCACGACAAGATTGCCAAGCCTGAAGCCAAACATCCGGTATCTATTCTAACTCAAAGCTCTTAGCTTCTCTGAGTCAGTGTGCTCGTGTCAAGAATAACCCAAAAGAGATATGGAAACCCCAAAGTCACTGCCATAAATCATGCTTGTCCTAATGCCATTTTCATCTCTGAGAGTGGCCTGCCCTTTGTGTCATGTCCTGCCAACATTCCCAACTGTTGGCCATTTGTTCGCAAAGGGGGATGTGAAGTAAACACTCTTGAGAACCCATCCAATACCAGAGGTATTATATGTTCATACAGACAAGCTGGGACAACTCATCTCTACCACTTCATCCCTGGGAAAGAAAACGATCCCAAAACTGCATTAAAGGAGTTGCAGTTTGGTGCTGCAAACTTGAAATTTTACTCATGCTTGATGCTAGATACTTTCTCCGGTCATAGTTGCAGCATATCGCAGAGCTGATTAATTTGTCCACTGTGAGTGATGCTCATAAATTTAGCCTGTTTTTCTCTCGTTGAGCTGTGCATGAAATGATCTGGGTTTCTTCAAATGTATTTGTTATTCATAAGGATTCTCGGAATAGTTTGGACCAACGCTTTTCAGCTTGCAACATGCTCAGGCTGATGACTTGCAATTCACTTTCCACTTTCCATGGTTTGTGATTTGTCTTCCAAGTCAAATGCTATTACCTCTGTTTGCCAGTGAGTGACAGAAACTTTATAAATAGAAGAGTAATGACTATTGAATAATGGTTTTGTTTTGTATGAGGTTTTGGCACAAATTCATACAGATTTTGGGATTCTAGAATATTTTTATGAATATCTTATTTTCCTTATAGTACTGAGACAAGTTTTAGTGTAAATTTGTAAAGCCAGCTGTCTTCAATCCACTTGTCCCTGGAGTGTATCATAACAGTGATGTATTGAATTATGACAGGTTGCCTTGGCCCATTCCAGCTCCATGTTAACCACTGTTAACGTTTTACGTTCCAAAAGCTGAAAATATGTCAAAGGACAGAGCAAACTAAGACTTTCTGTATAGGTTGCCAACTTGGGAGATCAATTTTGCTCCCCTTGAATCTGATAGTAAAATGCCTAAATCGTTGAGGCTGTTTCTTAGCTTACTGTTTTCTTAAAGGTGTTCTGGCACCTCATGACTTGAAAGGTAGTTTTTCTGTTTTAAGAGCTTAGCAAAACAAATTTCCAGTGCCATAACCCAGGCCAAATCCAGGCCATGCTAGGGGCTTGCATACCATTCCTTTCTCCTGAGTTGCAGCAATGCGTTTGAGAGTGACTTCAATCCAGGCTCTTTCAATCCTTGCGACTCTGCAGGCACAGAGCTATACTTTTTAAAATACCTCAAAGCTGACATGAGAGACTTAATTTAGATGGATATGGGGGTTTGCCATCGGATTCCCTGGTGGCAGTTACTCCTTCCAGAGACATCGTAGTTCTCTTCCCACCCACTGAAGGAAGAGACGCATTTCCATGTTTGTGGTTCCCATGTTCCTGGGAAGCTCCAGAAAGAGATGATCCTCATTAAGAGTTTGGGGAAGAGGAAAGGGAAGAAAAGACAGGAATACGGCTCATTTCCCATAGCCATGGCCCTCCATAAGTCTGTCTTTCATGTGCTTTCCATACAGACCCAGTGGCAGAAGTCCTTAGTCAGAAATAATGTTTTCTCTGGTGTGGCTGTTATTCTGATTATTAAATTGATAGTGGCATATAGCGAAAACAATGGAAGTAAACTATGCAGATGTAACCAGAACTCTATCTACACTTCAGTGGCGTCAGATATTAAATGAAGTAATTGCTTGGGTTGAAAGATATTCTGTCTTTTACTACTATTTTAATGGTATAAACTAGCTGTACCAATACTGAAATCCAAAATGACTTAGGCTTTTCTTCAGAGCATTTTCTGTACTTGCAACAAGTTCATGTTTACTACTTTCTCTAACATTGCTATGGTGGCAGTATGTATTTTGGTTTTGTGTCAGGAATGGCAAAATCCAGAAAGTGTATATGGGCTGGGGCACATGAATAAATTAATAGCAGGTAAGCTACAAGGGGAACATACCACATTAACAAATTTGCATTAGGTAGGTGTGTGTCTGCTCTTCTCTTAATCACGATGTTGTAAATCCACAAACGTCACTACCTACAAGAGTACGTGCAATGATGCGGCAAGCCCTTCTTCCCAAAACTCAATCAGCTTTACCGGGTTCAAGAAAAATAGCTCCTTCTGACAAAGTAACTGACACCACCTTTCCTATTGCAAGACCTCCTCTTTGTTTCACCTGCTATGCCATGAATGTTATCTGCATTGCTGTGGTACCTAGAGACCCCAGCTTTCAGAATGGGTGCCCAGTGCAAGGCACGTTGCCCACACAGGAAGGCAGAGTGAATCCCTTCACAGTGAAGCCACACCTGAAGCTCTAAGCCCTGCTGTAAGGACACAAACTAGAACCTCTGCAAAATATTGCACTCTCCCAGAGGAGGGAACCAGCTTGGGTCTGGTATAATGCGGGGTTCTCAGCATCCTGGTCCTCTGTGGGGCATCAGCACGCCCTTGGCATTGTAAGAAATTTATGAATGTTATAAGACCAGATGTGAGACACAGAGCAATTTCCTCTCTTCCTGGTACCACCTAACTAAGGTTAAGCAAATCCTTAGGGTCTGGCGAACAAGTCTTATGAGGAGCGGCTGAGGGAACTGGGATTGTTTAGTCTGGAGAAGAGGAGGATGAGGGGAGACCTTATCGCCCTCTACAACTACCTGAAAGGAGGTTGTAGCGAGGTGGGTGTTGGTCTCTTCTCCCAAGTAACTAGCAATAGGACGAGAGGAAATGGCCTCAAGTTGCGTCAAGAGAGGTTTAGATTGGATATTAGGAAAAATTTCTCTACTAAAAGAGTGGTCAAGCATTGGCACACATTGACCAAGGAGGCTGTGGAGTCTCCATCCTTGGAGATATTCAAAAGCCATCTGGACATGG
>VYZW01036963.1:143047-215605 GCA_013401315.1 Balaeniceps rex | reverse complement strand
ATTCTATTCTATTCTATTCTATTCTATTCTATTCTATTCTATTCTATTCTATTCTTTCTGCTCACAATGCCTCATGTGCCTTAAAATGGAGGTTGAGATAACAAAGTCTTTTTGTGGAGTCCTTGGAGATGTGCTGGTGTTTGCTGTCGATGCATTGGGTGAGGTTTTATAAAATGTGGATCTGGCAGCATTAATGCTAGGTTTGCCTGAGCTTCTACACGCATTGGTCCTGACTGCAGCAAGGTCCTTCGCTGCATCTCTGTGTTTATTCTGCTAGAGTAATGCAAAATTTCGGGATGGCTGTCAGATCAAAGATTACCAGTTAGATTGCCTTACCCAGTCACTAAAGATATTAGCTCCAAGGAAACAATTTTCTGAAGTCCTGTGAAATCACAGCAGTTTTTTTCTTTGAATGTGCGGCAGTCAGAGAATGGTATTCATTTTCATCAAGAGCCTTCAGCAATGCTGATAGTAGTGCCAGCACCCCTACAATTCATTCATTTTTTTAATTAAAATAGTTTCATTTTTCTATTTAAAATTATTTTAAACCGGGGGAACCTTCTACAAGATAAAATACAGGCATTTCATCGTCCAGGTTCTGCAGGAAGGATAAATTATAATTAATAATAGATATGCGAGTACTGCAATATTACACAACGTAGATTCATAAGATTTTTCCATATATTTTGAAATGACCCATTTCTCTGCATGATTTATCAACCTGCTGTCTAAGAATATAACCGGGTCATATCAGGATTAATGGAAGGTATTTTGGTAATATGTTCTACGGTTTGCTCATTCTATGGCTAATGCAGTCCCTCGCTGTGTTGGTACAACACCATGTGATAAGAGAGGAAGGGTGGCAACACAAGTGGAAAGGAGTGAAGTAACTTGGATAAAGCAGGAGAGAGCTCACTGTAGGACTTTCATCCAGCCTCAGCTTTTTTCAAGGCTTAGAAGCATCACCTGGTCTCTGTTTCGTATAGGTATCTAAAACCTACAGTCACACAAATCAGTTATAACTGCTGTTTTCTGCTGGGAGTCAATCTGAAAATACAAGTTTTTCCTTATTTTAACTAGAAGTGTCCCCCCTGCCCTTCTCTGGCATCTTGTATCCAACCGTTCCTGGACTGGACAAAGCTCAGAGCTGCGTCTAATTTTTACTGATCAAATGTCTTTCATTTGTCTTGTCAAATTATCATTTTCCCTGAATAAGAGCATACCTTACTTTGCTCAGAAACCCAAAAAGTTCAGAAATCTCCCAAAGCAGAGGATTTCCAAAGCATTTTGATTTTCTACTGAATCTTCACATGCACTTAGTATGTGACATGCTCTTCCACGTATGTCACTAGTTCCTTATAAACATATTCTTCCACTTTTCAGAATGAGCTCAGAAGGAGGGATAGGAGGAACATGGCATGTGCCTGTAAGTGCAAAGGAAGATATTCTCCAAGCAATTTTCACCTCAGCGGAGATGATAGGACCTCTGTGGGTCCCAGGGAAAAGTTCACAGAGAGAGGAAGAGTGAGTGAGGAAGAGAAACTGTCCTTCATCTGGACCGTTAGTTTAGTTTAACCCATTCCTAGAACTGGGAGTAAATATCAACTTGTTAAGGTGCCTAGCCTGGATTGAAAACCTGTGTTTGGACATGGTGAGCTGATTATTCAGCTCTGGTCTGCTGTGCATGGCAAACGGTCTTCAGCCTGCACTCAAACATGCTTTCCAAGGCAATCTGCTTGCTGGCACTCAGCCTCCCAGAATCACCGTAAATGGGTCTGAGTTGTCATTGTGAATCAGGTAAAAGTCACACAATTCCTGTCCAGAAAATGGAGATGTTAATTTTGTCCTGATGTGTGTGTTAAGCTCTTCTTGGGCTAGGGCTCAAAGTAGCTTTATACTTCAGATTGTTCATTATCAGTGTACTGCAGCAAACCGAATGGGCAGGGATTACTTAACCACCATCGACCGTTATCTTTTCCCATCTTCTTCTATCCCTTCAGAAGAAGTAATGCAGAATTAATTATCATTCCTTTGTAAAGATATCTGAGAACATGATGTGGAACCTCCTCCTGCACAGCTTGGTTTCTAGTCAAATGTGATTATGTAAAAACGTAATTCTATTGTTTTAACCTTGATTGATTCAGACACACTAGGTTTACAGCAATTCAGCTAATATAATGAACAAATCATCAGCAGTTATATGGCAAGTTAACAAGCTATAGCCAAAACGTTAAACTGCAAATGTGTAATGATGAAATTTTTGCTGGGATTGTTTAAGGACCTCCTAGTTTAAAATCCTGTGCAGAACCAGACCTCTAATGTGTGCCCATGTAACTGATTCAACCCATGTCTCTTCATTCATTGCCACCATCCTGTCTGTCACCTTTGAATGCCGAGACAGAGGAGCAGCCCTAGTGTGAGATGCCTTTCCTTCAGTCTTTGTCAGAGAGAACATGTGTTCCTGGTACCCCCATGTGATGGGGACTGGTCAGGTTGCACACTGCCTCTCCTGCCTTCCCATCCATATCATCACTGTCTCTGGCTGGCACAAACCAAAACGCAACCAGAGCACCCACAGGGGCACAATTTAGTGACAACACTTGGGGATAGCTGAGCCTGAGGCTCCACTGTAGAAACAGGCATGAAGTGGTAAGCCTACGAATTTTGGCCTTTTGCCTTCACACTATCAGGCAAGGCAGTCAAGCACAGACACGTTTGTATAAAACAAAACTAGGCAGAAATGCAGGTTCCTCAATTATAACCTAGGCTTTTCCCAGCAACCACCTGGAGATACTTCCTAAAGGTATACTCTGTTGATGTAACTTTAGATGCTGGCAGACACGGTTGTTAACATTGGATGCAATCATGGGAAGTTTTCTCTCCTGGCCTGCTAACAAAGGTTTTTTGTCCTATCCATGTATATATCAGCTGATCTTGACAAATTAATCACCTTGACAAATTAATCACCTCAACAAATAGAGCCATTGTCAAGCCTGATCTCTGACTTTCATATTTCAGGCTTGCTGGATGTTAGAAAAATACAGATGACATCTTAGCTGTAGATCAGAGCTCTTCAGCTTTACCCTCTCAGGGTCCTTCTCTGGCAACTATTGGTCCTGTGGGATCTACCTGATTGCTCACCAACCCTCTCTAGATCCCCTTCAGAAACCTGCAGAGTTTGCACAGGCTTTATCTACTCAGCTGTTCCCTTCCACCAGCTTCCTTTCATTTCTTCCTGATTAACACCATTTTACAGATGGTGGTGAAAGTTATTTTGAGGATCCGGAGTGGATTTCTGCCTTTGGCTCCTCACTTCCAAAGGCACACTGGGGACACCCAAATGGAGCCAAAACGTATCATGTGTCTCCGCCCATCTCCATTCCAGAAAAAGCTATGCACTGGTTTCAGGAACTTGCTAAAACTGGCTCCTGTCCCTGAACACTTTAATCTCTAATGTGATTAGGGTAAAATAAAACATCAGTGGCAGGTGATTTGAATAAAACATTTGAAAGGATAAGGAGTCCTTACTGTCAGAGGCACTTTGGTAAGGTTAGAGATTTCCCTGGTCAGGCTGGTTTTGACCGTAGTTTGTCTTGCAAGCTGAATCTCTGAAAGTGCGATGGGCTCCCCATCCTGTCCCATCTCAGCTCTTGGCTCAGCTGGTGCCGTGCTATATCTGGCTGTACTTGGCAATAAGTGGATTTGTATTGGAAGATGCAGAGAACTCTGAAAGTGGTTGAATAACACCTTCATGCCTGATCAGTTTTATTTTCATTTTTTATAAAGCGTAACAGTTGGTGAACAATGAAATTATTGTCTGCAATTGCCATAGACTACACACAAGAATCAATGCCAGAGTCCTCAGCTGTGAACTTCGTTGCCCTGTCCCATTACGCACTTTTGGAGAAAAGCTGTGAGTTTGATAAACAACAGCGATGCTTCTGGGGTTGATGGCTTTGTGTCACTGCTCTAGATTCACGGGGCCACTGCACATGAAAGTTTAATGATCGCATAAATTTCAGGTGCTGTCTCTCCCCTGCTGCAGAAAACCATCAAATAAATTTATCTCAGTGCTCTATTGCCTCCATAGGCATGCTGCAGGCTTCTCCATGCTGTTTTTTTTTTTCTTTCTCTCTTTTAATGCTTCGTTTAAATCACTGCTCACACCCACAGCTGAGAGAGAGAGGTCATGCGTCCAAGCATAAGTAACAAATGGGGTTTGCTGTTAAAGGACACCATAGCTTCTCACTTACTGGGAGCATGTCGTGGCATTAAACTGCTCCAGTGAAGGCACCCGATGCCAAGCTGCAGAAAGACTGCTTTGGCACGGACGAGCAGGAACTCAGAAGTCCTTCCTTCACTCTCATCGCCTGGCTGCCGTCATTTCAACAACCTGCTTAAAAGGCATCAGCAGAGGACATGAGCACCTGCTTAGCCACTTTAGGTGGAAAATGCATTAAAGCCTAACTTAGACAAAACCCAGTGGGCAAACTGACCTATTTCATGGTCAATATTTAGGTTAGTGTGTGCAATATTAATGCTACTCTTCAGGCACCAATTCCTACCATAAATATGTGTTTTTCCTAGGCCTTGCTTGATCTGTTCTGCCAGGCCTGGCTGACCACTCTTTCCCTGGGCTGAAGCCTCAGCCCTAATGCAGAGCATAGCGCGAGACTCTGTGTTTCAGCACTTACTGTGATAGAAAACAGAGATGCACTAGACTTGCCTTAGTTTGCGAGATAAGGCCTGACACCCACAAAAACATCAGTGGTTTGTATGGCCGTGCTTCTACCAAAAAATGAGCACTCCACGATGCGTCCTGTTCCCTGGCCTGCCATCTGCAGCCAACGCCTGTGGAGGGGAAGGCCTTGATCGACATACCCACCTCAGAGGAGCCCCTCTGGGTCCCCAGTGGCATGTGTAGGCAGATCAAATGGGTAAAATTAGCATCTAAGACTGCAATGCAGCCCCCAGTGTGCAAGGAGGCTTTGAAGAGCCCTGGTTGTAGTTGGAAGGACCAGAGCAACACTGTAGCTGTGGCTAAAGGGCAACCTACCCTCACCTTCCATAGTCAGAAGACAGGTTTGCTGCAGAAAGAAAATACTGCCTGTAAATACAGCAGCACTAGTGACTTCCTCACTGCAAAACATCAGAAGGTGAAAAGAACAGGCAAGGAGTTGTGGCACAAGGGGACAAGCAGCACAAAGGTACATGGGAATGGTGAACAGGTTCAGGAAGCAGAGTTCCTTCTTCTCCCAAGGTCAGGGTGTCCTGACAGGAGGGACGTGGTGACAACAGACCAAGGTCTGATCAGCCGTACCTGTAATGGCTGCTGCTCACAGCTCTCGTGGCCTTGGAGCAGTGGGGACATTAGCACGATATCCTCCTTTGCTGTGGGATCACAGTTCTGGTAAAACCCAAAATTGCCAGTAGTTTCTTTCTTATGATCATCTAGGACCAGGTTTTCAGGGAAGGTGAAAGTGGGCAGTACAGTGCCCCCTCCTTCTCTTCAAGAGAGGGACATGTAAGAAAAAAACATCTTCAAAGGGCACCTGAATGCCTGTATTGGAAGGGAACTGCAGGGAACAGAAATGAAAATCACAGAAACAGGGAGAGCAGATGAGAATTTGATGGACAAATCCCATTTCTAGGACAGAAGAATGCATCAAAAATTACCATCTGTGCAGGAGTTTCTAACATTTGGTTTGCTGTGAAAGAAGGCAAAGTGACTGCCACCTTTACAAAAATAATAATAATAAAAAAATCCCACTGTGCCCTTCACATTACAAACATTTTTAATAGCTTTTACATAACCTCCAGATTTGGCCCATTCAAGCAGCCTTGGTTTAGGTGAGGGAAAGTAGCCAGGCACGAACTGTGCTCACTGAATTGATGAACTGTATAAAAAGCTCATGAGACATTTTCACTCCTAATGGGTTGCAGAAAGCTTCTGTGACACGTGTCACCATCCACCTTGAGGAGAGCTTGACCCATGGGGGATGTGGAAAGGCAAGCTGTGCAGCCCCTCGGAAAATCAGTTTGCTTGGGAAAGCACAAAATCCTCAGCACTTGCTGTGTGCTGCTCTCCCTCCTCGCCTTTTTACCTCCAAAACACTTTGTAAGAGGAGACTGGATGAACAGCATAGCATCTCAAATGTAGCTAATGCCTGGTAAATTATTCACAGTGTTATGGAGCAAAAGGCCTTTTCCCCATTCTGGCTATATAATTATCTTACAGGATTTTCACCGAGTTCTGCACTGGTTGTCACAGGGAAGCTGCTCTGATCTCAGCATGCAGCAGCCACTTCAGCATCCCTCTTGATTTGAGTGGATCTTGGGCAGACTTTGAGAAATATGGGGATGCAGCCGTCAGTGGCGGTGCCTGCATCTTCTTCTGTGTCTGACCTGTGTACTTTTTCATCCCAGCTTTTGCAACATTTGTTTTAATGCTTCATCTGGATAATTTTCCTGTTGATTTGCTATGATGTGAAAGGAAATGGCAGCATTTTCCCATTGGTACTGGTAAAAGTCATGGTAATTCCTCCTAGGAAGCCCACACCAGTTGTGACCCTGCTAAGGAGCAGCAAGGGGAAAAGTAGATTTTCTTTTTCCCCTCAGCACTCTGTTTTTCTCTCCTCCTTTGCTTTGAGCAGTGTTGATGGTACATCACTGCCCAGCACTCCTATGCACCTGCAAGCTGCAAAGACCAGGTGCCAGACCTGCCTATTGCCTTGTTGCAGAGTGGCAGAAGTGAGATGGGGAAGGAGCGAGGGAGTGTTTGTTCATTGTGCTCAGCCTCACAGGGTGTCAGCGGTTTTCTCTTTCTGAGTGCTGAGATTCATCTTGAGAGAAAGGAGAGCCGAAACCATGACAGAAATGCAACAAATCTGAACTCTCTCTCCTGCACTTGGCAAAGGCTTTGTGACAGAGGAAAAAAGAAAGAAAAAAATATGGGGAAGGATTGCTCTTTTCTGTCTTTGTTGTTAATCTCTCTCTGTCTTTCTTTTATTTTGTTTTTGTCCCTGCATGCTGTAGTGATCATTTTTATCATGACCACAGAAGCAGGTTTTGGACAGAAGCTCTGCACAGCTCCCACTTCATGTCGCACTACCAGCATATGGTGTCACCAAAGCCACTCAGCTTACAAGGGCATGGCCTGGGCTGTTCCCTATGTGTCTAACACGATAAGGTCATGGTGGACTTCATCAGAAAGTTCCTGACAGATCATAGTCCCAGTCAGGCTCAGAGGAAAGTTTGCTGCATTAATCCAAAGCATTGGTATTCATTGCCAGGGCTTCAAGGAGTCTGCGGATGCGTGATATCCAAGACTACCTTGCCATCAGCCAGTCCTCCTCAGAAAACACACTCTGTTTGCAGGTCTGCATTCCTCATGTGCAAGTCAAGTCCCATTCTCCAAGTCTGACAGTTTTCACCCATCACACTGTACAACACGGACCCTGTGCTAAACAGGGTGAAGGGTTGTGCCACACACCCATGCCCCAAAAGACACTTGGGGAATGAGAGGCAACTTCTGCTCGTCTTGATATTGAAGGAAAATAATCTGCATACTGACATTTTTCCTAGTGTTGTAACCATAGGAAGGAAGAGGCAGGTTCCACTAGATAAACTAATTTTTTTATACTTTCTGATCCTTCAGATGGTCAGGGGGACCAATGAAGCTTCAGCAAGGCTCTGAGGTCGTGATGCTAGCTACAGCCTGCTCCGGTGATCGGTATTTTCTTCTTTCGGTGACAGAGTTTACCATCCCCAGCTTCCAGAGATCTGCTTGGTCCTCCCTGCTGGCTTCCCACCATGCAGCTGTACTCAAACCTACTTCCAAAGCATCAGTTTTCGGAGTTGGCTCCTTGAAAAAGATCAGGCTGTGCAAACAAGCCTTTGCCAGGCAGTCTTAACATATTGGGAATAAGTGCCCATCAACAGACTTTTCTAGAACTGATGTCCTTTATTTCACTCCTAAGGGAGGGCTGCCTTTTAGAGTCTAAAACTTGCAAGTAACAGCTTCGGAAAGCTTGCCTTTTGCTGTTGCTGGGTCGGAGCAGGATTTTGAGGCTTGGTCCCAGGCACCAAGGGGCTAGACAACTCAACAACGTATCCAAATACATAGTATCTTCCTTCCAGGTTTTACAGTTAGCTGCTTTTGTTGTCAGCCTGTGCTAGGTCGGCTGCCTTCAGAAGACTACGTGTGTTAAGTAAATGCTGCCTTTCTGACGAAGCAGTGAGCAAGCGTGGCCCATGTGTTTTGGACTTATCATCCCAGGGACCGAGGAGCTCCCTCCTGGCTCTGGTACTCAAGCCTGGCATGAATGGGAGATGATCTCAAGAGTCATCTCAGGAGTTGGCCAAGGAGCACATGAAGATATCTCTTGGAATTCAGTTCTGCATTGGTTTTACGGAAATATGCGCAAGTTTAAAATAACTTTTTGGTTTTATTATGATCTGCTCCCCTTTTCTGAAGGACTTGTAGCAGTTACTACACCATTAAAGCTAGAAGCTGATAGAGCTTTCAAGTAATTATTAGTGACAAGTCTTAATAGATAAAATAGAATTTGGTTTCCAACAGTGAATGCATTCTTTCAAGAGGATTGCTAAGCAGTTCCTTTGCAGCTTTCTCATCTGAGCTGTAGAAAACCTTCTCCTTTAAAGCTGATTATTCAGTTGGAAAGCCAGCCCCAGTTAGTGTGTAGCTAATGTTCAACTCAAGATGTGTTTTGTATTTAAAGGCATTAGCCTGGGAGGTATGCACTGCCTGAGGAAAGGAGAGTGATGTAACTACTGATAGATGCATGGGGAAGAAAGTCGATGAACAGCACAAAAGAATGAATCATACAAACATGCCTCATGGTTCAAGACTGCTCCTTTCTAAGGCAATTGTAGTGTAACTGAAAGCGTATTGTAAGAGGGCAGGTATTGCACACACTGGGTAACTGGAGCATGATTTGGGGATGGCAAGTGAATGGTAGCTGCTTCTGAAGGCTCTCCCTCAGTAATGTACCATTAGTATTTTAAGAAATGCCTTCCTTAAAAACGTCCTTGTTGTAAACTCTGAGCTCGGTGAACAGAGGGTTGAGAAAGTTTAATTTGTGCCTTTTACACAAAAATGCTTTTAACCCCTCTTCCTTAAGAAAAAAGACAGCACCATTTAGCAAACAACTTATACCGCATCTTGCAGCAGAGCTTAGCAGCTGTGTATGGGGGAAAAGAAAAAGATTTTGGTAGGAATTATGGAGTTTAATTGTGCAGTCTGGATTGTGCTTGTGTGGTGAATACTTTGGAAATCCTTTATATGATCTCTGGGACAAGTCAGTACATCCCAAACGGAAGCAGGCACTGAGCACTGCTGTGGCATCTGAAGGGGAACCATCTTTGGCAGAGAGCTCAGCAGGGACCAGCGATGCCATGAATCTCCCCTCAGCTGGGCAGGCCTATTAACGAGATCTTCCCAGGCATCCCCTTCCAGCTTATCTCTATTTTTCTTTTAACCTTCACTTTATGACACTCCAACTTATTTGCAGCAATGTGTATGTTAATGTGCTACACGGAGCCCCAAAACAGTTGTAAAGTTCACATAGGGAAGAGAAGAAGGGGGAGTACAAGGTCTTGTCTTCTTCTCTGGGGGAATCTCCAGGTCGCCTTGCAGACTGTGAAACAGAGAGGGTCTGGCGAAGGAGTAAAAAAGCCAGCGAAATCAGAGTTGCTGACTGACTGCATTGTTAACGTGAGACTTGAGGCTTATAAAGCTTTCTCTCTCCATAGTATGTCCTGCCAGGACGTTGTGAGATGGATGGGACCCACAAAATGTTATATGTGTCTGTCTCAGGAGGCAATACTGAACTGTTTCCCAACAGATGGTGACTGCTTCATGGATGTAACTTGTCAAATGGACTCGAGCATCAAATGAGAGTTAAGAAAGGGAAAAGGTGAGAGGAAAGGTCTAGTTAACTTCTGCCTCTCCCGACCTTGTACATGAATTAAGCATGGGGTACAAAATGACCTTAAGGATCCTAGCAGTGTTACAGGACATGTGCTGACGCAGAAAGTACTAATGTTCCTCAGGAGACCAGCCATGCTACTCGCCTGCCCTTCTGTAAACTTTAAATAGGGATTACTGGGATCTAAGTCCTAGCAAGAAACACAGAGGATGTCTTTTCCTCACACGCATTAAACTTTCAGGAGATATTGAAATGCAAAGTTACATAGTCCAAGCAGCCTGGGCAGACAGAGAAACTGTGTCTGTGTTAATGAAGGTAGACGTGTAAGGTTTGCTGCATTTACAGCTTGGAACATCCAGACTGGTTTATGCTCACTGTATGGAGAACAAAACACAAAATAGACAGCTTTGTTTATTTTATCAATAAATGAGATGGGTTTGGGTGGGAATTATTAGTGCTTGGGCCAGAGCAAGGAGGGAATATCTTTGATCTTGTAGAAGTGAAGGAGTAAAATTTTCTAATGATGCTCTTATAGTACACTGCAGGGACTTGCTGGAAGCAACCCAGAATCAAATACGTTTCTTTAATGTATCTGTTTTCCCATTTGCCCCAATCCATCACTCCAGAATTAGCACCAGTGTAGTGAGAACCTGTGAAACTTTTTACTCTGGTAATGCTGCAAGAAAACAAATGCTTTCCTGACTATTGTATGTCAGCTAGGGAAACGTGAATAATTCAGTCTGGTTTCTCTCTTTCCTCTCTCCACCTTTCTTACCCACCTTTATTCAGATAATTTCTGTGATTCCCACACTGGGGGATGTGTATTTTTATACATGTAATGTGTATCATAAATTTTTGGCCAAAGGGAAGTTTTCCATGGTCCCCTCAGATAACCTTTGAAAGAAGCCTCTGGTGTAGCCTTGGGATAAGGGTGGTGGTGTGGGGCGGTCCCTGGTCTGCACCCTTCTACTGGTGGAGGGCAGGCCTTGGGGACAGTCCAGCCACTGGCACAGACCATGGCAGGGCACCTCAGCTTTCCTAAGGGATGCTATGGTGACTAGTTGCCTGGTGGTAGAAACAAAGCTCTAGGAAGAGGAGGGAACCTCTGTAAAACCTTCATCTGTCAGTCCTCAGCCATAGCATCAACGGCCCCAGTCCTCTTCTGGGTCTCCTGAGGTGTTTCTCAGCTTCTCTCTTACCTTCCTGATCTCTTCTTAACTTTCTTTTTTTCACATAGTTTCTTTGAATCCCACTCGGGGGGGAATGGGAGGGGGAATATATTATAAATTAATGTCTGGTGGCTGAGACTTCCTGTTGTCTTGGAATTTTTTTTTAAATTCTCTCTGGTAATTGCCTCATTCAAATCCTGAAGGACTGCTCCAACTCTAGGTTAGACAATTAAGTGCACATATCTCCAGGCTCTTTGCCTTTCTGCTAAAGAAAAGACTTTAACCCATTCTGTCCATTGATCAATTGCTTATAAAAAGGTGGAAAAACTGAAGGGTGCACAGCAAGCTTACAGAAATAGCACAAAATCTTCTCAGGTTCTCTGTACAGTGAGCAAGTACCTACATGGTGTCAGAGTTTTCTCCTTTCCTCTCACGCTGCTAGTAGCCTGGCCATTTTACTCTGAATAGCAGGGTGAAATAGAGTAGGAGTGGGAAAATGGATGTACTTAGTTTAACTGTACCAAGTGGGACCTCTTCAAGGATTCATCTGTTTAAGATGCAAAAGCATACAGCGGGCATTAGGATGACGTAGGCACTTCCATATTTGCATATTCAGCTTGAGATATCCTACAGAAGTCAGTTTTTTAAAGGTTCCTAATCTTTTCCCTTCTGCCAAATGAGCTCCGTAAAGATGTCTCTGTCTGGACCCCAAACTCACTGTGGGCAGCACAGACCACCATAGTACATCAGGCAGCCTGTGCATAACCAGGCCTTTCCCTTCACAACATCTTGCCCATAGCATAAAAGCTTTTTTTTTTTTTTTTTAATCCAGAGGCTCCAGGCTGATGTTTAACACAGACGTGTTAAAATCTTGTGGAAATTGCCTGGGAGTTTTGTTCCTTTTTATTAAAAAAGGTAAACAAACCCTGAGAGATGTAAGTCAGGTAGCGCCATGAGTGACTAATAACAGGGTTTGTGAGGTTGTAATTCCCATGGTACTGCCTGGCTTCTGCTTGCTATAGGTGGTTAATTATAGCATCCACAACGCTCCCAGCAGTGGAGCAGAGGGACACAGCACAGCCTCTTTCTGTTAGATTTTTCCCCCCCTCAGTCTCTCCACTCCCTCTCCTCCCTGGAAGATAAAGAAGCAAATCCCAATTTAGTCATCAAGGTCTGAGACATGCAGTGAATAATTCAATTCCTCATCTTCACACGTGGACTCAGCTGTATAAACAAACTCAGCTGTTTCTGCAAAGCACACAAATACATTTCCCAACATTTTTTAGGCATGGGATATATTGCTGTAGTAGAAAAACATGAGATGTAAAGAGAGAGGGGTCACGAATGCTTTGCTGGTGAAGCAGCAGGGTGGAAAGCCAGTGAGCTCTAGCTGCCAGACCTGGGACTGGGGCACCGTGAGACACCAAACCAATCGATTGGTGAATCATGCCAGGAGGAACTCTGAGCTGCATGGCCGAGAGGCACATATGGGACCAGAAGAAATGATGACATTTGCCTCCTACACTTCTTCTTGACACCCTGTTCGATGCGTCTGCTTCGTAAAAGCCACCAGACCCCAAAAGGTATGAAATTAGTCAGGTTCATGACACGAATGCGTAGCTCCAAAAGCCTGATGGCCATGATAGACATGCAGAGGTTTCAGCACATGTGTGAACGCTGATGGACCCCTGAGTCAACACAGCTGCAAAGCGGGGTCAGGATGATCTTTATTTTCATTAAAGAAGATGAGACTTAGTGTACAGAGGCTGGCTGATCAGCAAGGGCAGTCATGTTGTAACTTGACAGCCCGTTGGCTTATCCACCTTTGAAAGTGGATGACAACAGAAATGCCTTGGCACTTTCACTTGCCTTAGGGAGATGGGCTTTGGGCAGAAATGCCCTGTCGATGGAGTTCAGTTCGCTCCTGTCTGCGGTATTATCTGGGATGTGCGCACACACACAAATTTGGCTCTAACATGGCCTCTGATGACCCTTTTGCCTATTTATGGTGATTCATATGTTATACACTAGTATGTGTATCCTGATGCTGGCTACATCTACCAGATAATAAGTACTGTGAATCATCTTTCACTTCCTGCAAAGAAAACTGCAGTATTAATTGAGGACACCATCCTGTGTGAAATCATAAATGAGCTGTGAGGAATGACCATCCCATGGGTATCAGTCAAACAGTGGAATTAAAATTTACACAGGCTAAGTACACATCTGCAGGCTCTGCTGGGGTTAACTTGCCAGCTTTTGTGGTTTTTAAATTTAATCTTTATTCTGGATGCTGTGAGATTCCTTCTTGGCTTGAATTCTGGAGAGCAATATAACCAGAAAATTAAGATGAGCCAAGGTGTTTGATGCAAAGGGGAGATGGTGTCTCCCTCTACTTATTTTATTTTAAGAAGTAGGACTTGGTTCTGATTATCAACCCACCCTGTGGGTCTTGCTGCATGGATTTGAAAAAAATTCATGCATTGAATGCATTATCAAAATGGAGAACAGTGTGATTTTCAGGCTGAGCACGTTACCTCCTTTCCTGCCCGGGGGCTTCCTTGTGCGGTCTTTCATTGCCTGTTACAGAACATGTCAACTCATTGACTGGCACACACCAAGAGAGAAGCTGTGTGTCAACAGCATTAGCCTAGAAGATATGGAAGCTTCAATTAAAAGTGTTTATTTGCAGTGTACAAACATTCAAGAACAAATTTCTAAGTAGTAGTAAACTAAATA
Organism: Balaeniceps rex; assembly: GCA_013401315.1. Lineage (NCBI taxonomy): Eukaryota > Metazoa > Chordata > Aves > Pelecaniformes > Balaenicipitidae > Balaeniceps > Balaeniceps rex. Next base: position 201,747 of record VYZW01036963.1, on the reverse strand, counting down.
GACAATCATCCACACCCAGAAATAAATCCCATGACTAGATAATGCAGTGGCAGATAGGTACGGTATGATGATGGAGGTGTATCTGTAGGAGAGCTGTGCGTCAGATGGCCTGACTCGGTTACCCTCAGACTGGACGTGTCATAACGCCCGGTGGGACGACGCTGTCGGACAGTCACAGCTCAGAGCCACTTCTTCTGCCTGTGTCATTGCTGTGGGGCAGATGTGTCCTGCAGCATATTTGCAGCTGTCCTGGCCCCAGCATGTACAGCCTGGCTGTACCCAGCTGTAGGGTGGATGAGCTCCATAGCAGGTCCCACGGTTGGGCACTTCAGCGCCCAGCAACAGGAGACCTCTGGGAGCATGTCACACCTCCCTCCCTACCTGCACATCTCAGCTCCTTTCCAAAGAAACTGGGGAAATCCAAAACATGGAGTTGGGCTGCAGCCAGCCCCTCACAGGCCTTGTCACCAGCCCCACAGGTACCACCCATGCCTATCTCAGGGTGGGACAGTATTTTCTCACTTGCTGCACTTCTGCAGGGAACCCTTTGTGTCTGGCTCAAAAGCGCTCGGAGGACAAGTCCTTTGAAGGTGCAAAATAGGAGTTACTTGTTGATGCTGAGACTGGTTAACATCTCAGGATGTAAAGGTCTGGGACGGGTGCACACTTGAAATCTCCTGCGCTCTGTTAAATTGCTCTGAGCTTTGGGGGCCAAGAAACTGGGCTGGCTCTCTCCTGAGAAGCGTTTTACATTAGTGTCCCGTAATCACTGCAGAAATAAAACTAGGTGTTTGCATAAGGCTGAGGCCATGGGTGCGTGAATGGGTTAACCCACAGCAGCTCAAGTTGTTCCAGTTTCCAAAAAGCTGTGAATACATATATTCAATTGTAAGGAGCCATTAAGCCCACCCAGCAACAACAGATTTACGCCTGGCTTCGTTGTGGGCTATTTTCTCACATGATGAAACACCTAACCTTTTGATACACAGCCTGCTCCCTTCTCACACCTCTCAGTGAAGGGTCTACTTATTGCTCCGCTCCCTCTGCCATGCACTTTGCTCCAAGGTTTTACCTTGTGTTCAGTGTCTCCCTGTGTGTGGCCGGAGCCTTTGCTACGTATTGTGCACATAAAGGTAAAAGCCACCCATCTAGCTGAAAAGCAAATGTTATCTGGTGTTACACGTGCGTTGCAAAAAATAAGAGTCACGTTGCCTGGCGTCTCCCTGTGAAGTAAGTGTGTATGGTGTAGTCTTTCTTCTCCTCTCTCCTTAAATTGAAGGAAGATGTATGGTTTGCTCTTTGCATGTGTATAGGGACAGATAACAGATGCGAGTGGGGTCTCACATCAGTGCTAGGTCACGTTTGGGCAAGGTCTTCCTTCTCTTTATGGCCCAGGAGAACAGGGAAACAAAGCAACCTGATAGTCATTCACTTACTCATGTTCTGTGGGCCAAATTTGTCCCTTCTTGCCTCAGTTTCCCCACTCCCCACAGGCATTACTGCCGGCATGGGAGGGGAGGGCTGAGCCACCACATGCTGCATGCTAGTGGCAGCCTCTCCCCACATCCCTCGGTGTGCGCTCCCACTGCTGCAGCTCCCACCCCTGCCCAGCCCTGCTTCTTCCCAGTGCCTTGCAGGGATCTGCTAATAGCAATGAGAAAGTTCCTGGTCCAACCCCAAACACTTATTCCCAGGTAATTATTTAGCACCGTATCAGCACTTCGCAGCCCTGATTTTCCTGACTGAGCGACAACTAATTAAAGGAACAGGCACGGCATAGATTTATTGCCAAATGGGTAAAACTCAATAAACAGCAATGACATATTGGTTCATTAGTATCTCCCTCTGTTACGTTTCTCTTTTCTTCCCTGAAACAAGATGGGATGGGCAAGAAAGCCTGAAAGCACCTGGAGAGGAGGGCATTAAGGCTGGAGGCAAGGAAACCATTCAAAACAGGCAAGATGCTTGCTCTGTAGAGGTAGCTACGTTGAACCAAGGAGGTGCAGTAGCATACCACTCATGTGGCTCTCAAAGATGCTCAGCCCTGACCTAGAGGCAGCGGTACCAGGCAGATGCAGTCGTTGTCTTCCCTACTTCTCTGCATCCTCTGCCCACCCCTCCCAGGAAAGAGCTGCTTTTTATCCCTAGAGCCAGCACAGAGTATAGATAGATGGAAATTGCCAAGAGACACTGGAGAGTGGGGTGTGAGCCCTCGTCACACCACGGGCTGGCTGGAGCCAGTGTCCTATTTGGCTGGCTCCAAGTGCAAGCTAGCTGGGGCAGGCAAGGGAGTGATCTTTTCCCACACAGGGTGCTGCCCTGAATTTTTTTCCCCTTCCCTTATCCCAGCTGTCATCACCTTCCTCTGCAAAAGATGAACATCTTGTTGTAAGCAGGATTTTGCCCCCTCCCCCACTAGCAGGCAGGATTACTGGTTCTTTTCCAAAGGCTCCTGTGGCACATCTGCTCCCTTGGAGGATATTCATCCCTCAGAGTCCCTGTCCTGCCAGATCATCTATGGAAAGCTGGGATCCCTGATCTCTTCATGAGGCTGAAGGCTTCTTTCTGAAGGGTCATAATCCCCATGTGTGGGAAGCCCAGAGTTGTCCCTGCCCACCTAAACCCATCTGTCTGAATCATAGTTTCTGTGGGAGCATGAAAAGTGTTGAGAGGTCTCAGAGTCTGATCTTCAAAATCAGAGGAGGAGTGGCTGGCTAGCTCAGAGAGCCCCAAGATGACTCATTTGAAAGTGTGACACATTTCAGTGTGAGAGGGATCTCAGTTCATGTCTCTCTCCTTCCAGCTGGTGGGCTCAAGCTAGAGAGAGAACAGGAATACTGGTGTCCAAGAAGGCAGCCATCTCAGAGACCTTTGACCAACCTTCACCCCAAATGGTCTATCCCATGGCTTGCCTAGCCCCACATGCCATGGGTACGTGGTTATGCTTGCGATGTCCTTCTGACCTGATAGATATTTAAGTAGTCTGTTCAAGGCAGAGCTGCTTCTATGGGAGAAAACTGTTTTGAACAGTTTCCTTGTCTCAGCTGTTAATGCCCTCCTTTTTGGGTGGGATACTGCTTTCAGGCTTTGTTGCTCATCCCATCATAAGGAAAGTGACTCTTGTTTCAGGGAAAAAAGAGAAAAAAGAGTCCTGGTCCTCTGGAGGAGAAAAGGCTGCAAATGCTAATGGAGGCAGGTCACCCCTTCAGTTGCACAGCAGGTTCCTCCTGCAGGTGTGTTTGAAAGAACAGGCAGTGCAGGTGCAGAGATAATACAGAGAAAGAGAGACCACCCCATGCCTTTCACACAAAGTCACACAGCTTAACTGTTACATACACACAGTAGTGCAGGGAAGCTGTGTTTTTCTATAGAGGTTTAGTGGGAGTGGGGGGCTAGGAGGTTGTTTTGTTCCGAAGTTGTCCAACACCTGCAACGCTGTCAGAGAGATGCCATGAGAGCATGCTCCTCATGGGGAGGGAAGGCACATACCATAGGTATAATCAGGGGAAAAGCCCGACGTAGAGAAGTATAGCCATTCGGAGAAGGAAGCCAGCTGGATCTTATTATAAGGATCACAACATAGAGGTAGGTGGGTCCTAAACAAAACACCTGGGAGAAGATTGATGCTATAGGAGGATGGTTAGTTACTGCTGTTTCTATTTTACTGCTGGAGGCTGTTCAGGCTGCTGAGGTTCAAAGGTCTGGTCTCTCCTGTCTTTCACAGGAGAAGCTGTTCCAGGTTGTTGAGTTTGGAGCAGGAGTCTTCTTTATCAGGTTTGGGTTTTAGTGGAGGAGTTGGGCTTTGGGTTGGAGTACAATGTAATCTTTCAGATAAGGTAATCTGCTTTATTTTATAGACTACAATTAGGACATCTTCTCTTTTCTTATGCAACTAAATGGAAACTATTATTTCAGACCAAAAAAGTGTTAATTTGACCCCTATGCTGAAAAGATATTGGGGTGTGGCAGGGAGGAAATGGTTGCTACTAAACCAAGCCATCAAACAAAAATAACTGTGGGATCTACATGTATGGGCCAGTATGGTACCCCTGTGGTCCTCTCTGGCTGGTGAACAGTAACCATATCTCAGTTGGAGTTTGAGGCAAGCTAAGTGGGGAAGCTCTTTAGCTTGTGTTATGTAGGGGATCAGAGTAGGTTATAACAGCTTATAGTAATGCTCCTCTCTAGTCTTGAAATCTGGTCTCATGGTTGTTAATCACTAGATGGTCTTGGTCAGAATTAAATAGGCTATGTTACTTTCAAGCCCTCCAAGAAAGGGTAAAGGAACATAAAACTTGTGAGAAATTGAGCAAAACAGTTGAGATGACACCTCTAATGTGCTTGTACCCGTACTCTCCATTTACTGATGTAGGCAAGTACAAGAAAGTCTGAGAAAATAGAAATGCATGCTAGCATTAGTCTTCACTTGGACTTTTTTCAAGGATACCAGATTTCTAGGAGGGAGGTAGAAAACCTTCAGAGAAACCGTTTGGCTGCCACTAATGAAGTCCTTAAAACAAAATCATTAAAATCCCCAGTTATTGCTAAGACAGGTGAAAGAGTTAAAAATTAACATCAGCACTGAGTGTGGCAATCATGGCCAGTCTAGGGTTTCTGGAGCACTGATACTTGCCTGTCAGCCTTTCTCACTGGACCATAACCTGCTACTTAAGTTATTCTGTGCAACGTGCTAATGCTTTTCTGAGGAGAGAAGTACGTGAGCTCCACTTCTTCAAAAATTGCAGAGAGAACCTATACTGGACAGAAGGTGATCTACCTCAGCAGGTGGAGGACATCGTACACCATCTCAGAAGAGGTAAGCACTCCTGTTTGGGCCAGTTCCCGGTTTCTTGGTATTTCAGGTGGTGACTTGTGCCAGAGCAAAGCCTGACTGACCAGGATGCTGCTGCTGTTGCACTGAGCAGTGCTATATGGTTGCGTGAGCAATGCGCTTGCTCTAATTATAGTTTAGGGATCTGAAAGACATTCCTATGTGTATTCACACAGGCCTTGCTTGCTGTGTAATACAGCAGCTCTTCAAGGAAGATTGTTTCAGTGATTGTTTTTCACCAGCTCCCAGATGCTTGAGTTATCAGGTAATAAATAGTTTGAATGAACAATAACACAAATACCAGAAATCTAAAGTCAAGTGGAAGCCAAGAAAAAGAAGCTGTGAACTTGTACCACCTGTCCCTGGAAATGGGGAATACTAAGGGACAGATACAAAACCATCTACAGAAATCCTAGTTTACTCCAAGGAAGACTTTTTAATCTTTTGTGGACTTCAGATGTATGAACAAGAAGATGAAAATGAGTTTTTCTTCAGTATGCAGTGCTTACTGCTCTGTGCAGAGGCAGATTATTCTGAAAGGAGAGCAGAAATCTGACCAAATCGACAAGATTATTTCCCAGTTTTTTGTCTGTTGGTTTTTTTTTTGTTTGTTTGTTTTTTGGTTTTTTTTTTTAAATAATGTTCTTTTCAAATAGTGGAATTGTTCGGTTACACTCAGGTGTAAATTGCTGCTGTTCAGGGACTGTATTGGCTAAACTTTTAACAAATATTACCACCTGCTGGGCACGCCGCAGCAGTGCAGCTTCTAACCATTTATTCCAGCAAGTGATGAAGCTCTTCCCTGCCTGATCAAGGCATTAGGGCTCTTGGCTTGGAACTTTTCTGGTTTTCTACCAAATATAGATTTGTTGACTACATCAGTCCAGTAAAAACTGGAGATTCACATCTTCGGGTGAATTTAGTACTGAGGGACCTTGGTTTGGTTTTTTGGTTTGTATTCTCATGCTTAGAAGCCTTGCCTGTGCAGGATTTACACAAAAGGTGTTTATCGCTTATTCCTTGGTATGTTTTGCTACTTAAAAATGTGTGCAATATGTGGTTTCCCAGGGTGTTGAGCCAACAGGTTGATCCTACAGCCTGCCTTGATCATGCACCCTGAGCAGGGAGAGCTGTTGTCTCACCCCACTGGACCTGCTAGAGCTGCTTGGGATGCAGTGTGGAGGGTAAGCTTCTGCCATGGGACACCTACCATCAGTTCAGCCGGTGCCACACATGGTCAAGCTTGGCCACTGGTCAGGGCTGGTTAAAAACCATGCTAAAATTCAGTTCTTCTTATCCTCTTCCCTCTCCTAGGTTGGAATTAGGGGAAATATTGTACTTTTCAGGCTGCTTTAGCAACTAGTGCTGCAAGACTGGGATGCAGAGATTAAGTATTCCCTTATAAATCTCCCAGAGGCTTTCAGTCCTCTTGTGGACATTTGGTTTCTCAGGCGCTGGTTGGTGAACAAGCAGGATATTGGCACTTTGAGTGTTCCCTTCACGAAGCAGAGCTGGTTGGCACCCGCAGTTCTGCTTTATCAGTTTATAAATAATTCTTTATATTGTAGTTGACTTCCCCAGCTTCTTTTTATTGCAGCTTGCTCTGGACTGGTCTAAGGCCAAGACAAAAGGGTGAAGGGAGGAACAGCTGTTCTCCCCTTTGGACTGAAGGGAGTTGCTGAATGCTCTTTTGTTTAGTAATATTCACAATAACAGAATCTGGTGCTGGAAAGAGGGACCTACAAGACCTGGCTGAACAAGAGAGGCTTTGCTGGGACTCCTGGGGCAAGTAGACGCCACGACGCTCTGTGATACGTATTTTTGAGGGAATAGCAGCAGCAGTCGCCTACAGCTAAGAGAGGTTAAGGAGGGAAAAGCAAGGCAAGAGCTTCAGGGCAGTGCTCTGACAGTGTGTGTGCGCGTCTTTCTCTCTTTCATTTGATTCTTGATTTGTCAAACATCAGGCATTCATACTTACTTGGAAGAAACAGTGTCTGCTTGCAAGGAGACAGCATTTCCAAATCTAATTTTAACTTCCTGATTGGAAGAGCCTCCACAGTGTTTTGAGTTTAGGCTGACTGCTGGCTCCAGCAGTGATAGGAGAGGGCAGCAAGGAACTGGTCAGGTCTGGTAGCCCCTTGCCTCCATGCTGCTACAAGTACTTGGTTTCTGCTTTTCCTCAGTGCGTTCTTCCTCATGCAGTAATTTTGTGTGACTGTGTTGCCTGTGGTGATTGGTGTTTACCAGCAGCTACACTGCAACAGTACAGACAGAAAGTATGGGATCTTCTGTACAAGCATCTGTCTTTCAAGGAACGGTGCCACTGGCAAGAGTATCAAGCCTATTTCAGGGATATTAAATTTTTTCCTCTCCCATCAATAGTTTTTTTCTAAGTCATAGCTATTTTTGAAAGATACGTAAGAGGCTTTCCTGGTTTTATAAGGATACTAGCTGAAAGCAAGTTTTAGAGCACTTAAGAGCCTCATTTTGCACAATTGTATGAAGCCTCACAGGACTACTTAAACTCATGGGCTTCTCATGTTTGGGCAACAGCAGAAACAGCTCCTGGCCCAAACCAATACTTCATGGAGCAACTGCATATATTTCTTCCTCCTTATCCTCACAAAGATTGTCTTACCTGACCTGAAAAGCCCAGACCAAGCGGTCACCCCACCACGCAGGGCTCCCTCCCAGTGTGCCCACCCAGCAATAAGTTGATTATGTTGGCAACCCAAATGGCTATAAACCCCCTCCAGGAGTAGAAGAGGTGTGATGGGCAGCAAAGCTGCCAAATTTGGGGGTTGACATCTGGGAGCCTTGAGGAGCTATTTTATTTATGTGGTTTGGATCTGAGTAAGTGGATTTTGACCATTTCCATTGTGCTGGGGGCACTGTTCCCTGTGAAGGAGCCAGGTGGTGTGGCCTCACACCTGCCTGTCCCTCCTGTGCCCATGCCCAACAGTGGTCCTCCACCCTTGTCCCTCAGCAGCCTGGTGGAGCAATCCTGCTTCTGAGTGCCCTCCTGTCCTCCTCTGTCACCAAATTATAAGATATTTTTCCACCTCTAGAGGACACTGTGGCCTGCCGTATGCTCGCTCCTCTGCCGTGCTCTGGAGGCAGCAGCCCTGTTCAGTGGCTGCCTGGCAGAGGTGGCGCAAGCCAGTGGTAGTCCCATCGTGCCCAGATTGGGAAGGGACCGGGTGGTTGTGCAGGCTTGAGTGGCTCTGCCACCAGCTGCTGAGTGTCGGGGGCACTTGTCCCTCTTCACCTGCTCTCTCCATCGTCCTACAAACCCACGAGGCCCTGCTGGCTTCTGGGGCTGGCCAGGATGAGGCAGGGACTCAGAAGTGCTTTGTAGGTGTGGGAGGACATTTTCTTGTTCTCAGCACGCATCTGTCCAGAGGTTCTCTAGATGTTGCCTTTTACAGTCCGCTGTGGGGATTTCCTTCCTTCTGGGTCTCCAGTTTTCATCCCCCCGCTGTTCCCCCCACCCATGATAGCTGGCAGACAGGGAGCTGTCAGGCTGAACACAAGCCCAGGGAGGTCTTCTCTTTTACTGTAGGGCTTTACTGGTTTTCATTGCTTTCTTGCCTGTTCACAAGCCTTGCTGACTTAGACTTGTCCTTTCTTTTTTTTTTTTTTCTTTCCCCTGGTGGCTCATTCTGGTATTTTGCATTACAGTAGGGGAACTTCTTAGAAATTTGCTAAAAAGATGCCTTTTGGTGTTCAAAGGAGTTATGGAGTACATGAGCAGAACGAATTTTAAAAAGTAGTGGTGGTTGATCAAGAGGTGGTTGTTTACCTGGAAGTAGACAGTTAAGTGTGTCATCATAAAGCAGTAATGGTGCTAGGGTGCTGGGGGAGATGCAATACAGCTCCAAGCTATTTACGCCATAGGCGTCCTGGAACCACATTGCTCCTCCTTGCAAGCTCCTTCCAGATTGCACGCAGTGGCTTGTTTCGCCAGACTCCTATGAAGCACTCATCAGCAGAGCCAAACTGTGATGTTCTGCGCCGGGCACGTAGGGGTGCAACTGGGGAGGCCTTTCTGTCATCGTGATAACTACCAGCAGCAGTTTTGAACATAACGGTGGTCCCCTCTCAGCATGTGTATAAGTAACGTTAGATACCCAGTACTGGCAAGGCTGATGTTTTTAAGTCTTGCGGTGTTCCTTGCAGGTGAAAAAATATCCTGGCTTTGAGAATCTGAAGACTGACAAAGCTAACAGCAGAGTAAGGTTATTTCATTTTAACTGAATCAGAAACGAGGCCATTTTGGGGAAGACGATTTCTGTTCCATACCAAAGTTTGGCCATGGTTTGTGCATCCACGGATGAACAACGGCTGAGGTCTTCCCACAAACTCTGTCTATCCCATGAAGTGCATCTCCAGCTTTAAGTCAAATCTGAACTATTTCAGGGTTTTTCCCGAGTTTCACTGTGAGGTCACAAATCCATTGGAATCCGCCATTGAAAGCAAAACCAGGCAAGAGATATCAAAGAATGAATCGTGACAGGACCCCAGGTTGCTACTGAATTTTGGGTTCTGCATGTTGACAGTGACAGACTGTGGGTTGCAGAGCAGGAAAGCAGATGCGGGGGGGGGCGGGGAGGGAGGGCGGGCATGTGCAGAGGGAATGATTTTTTTTTACATGCAAATAAGGATGAAAATTTTCCTCAAATTACCTAGCTTTGATTTTTGAGAGAAATTGGGGAGGGGTGGAAAGCAATGGTTTACTGTGCAAAACAGCTTTTTATAATTGCCAAAGCTGGGCACATCCTTAGTTTCCAAGCATTTTGTGAGGAGCAGCAGTGTAGAAACTGTGCAAGTGGTAAACCTGGGCGCAAAGCAACAGTGGTGAAGGCAGAAGCTGATTGTGTTGCTCCTGCTTTGACACCACAGAAACCATCTGCAGAAGTCCTATGGAGCAGGAAGAGATGGGGGTCACTGTTTCCTACCAAATGCAGGCACTTGGATGCATTAGTGTGCCATTGTAGGTGTATCCAATTTTCCAACGCTGCTTTGCTACCCTGTGCCCATGATCCACCGCCCCTCTGCCAAGGAGGTGGACGTGGTGCGGCGGCAGCAGCCTGACCTTTCCCACAAACGCTTTTCTCCGCAGCTCTCAGGACATCTGCTGGCCCTGGAGAGTCTTGAAACAATGTGGGTTTCCTGGCCCTCTATGTGGTTTTTCCTCTTATAGGAAAATATATGCCAGAATATCTGCGCTGTTTTCCAGTTGCTTTGTCCCAGCGTTAGCACGTGCGCGTTATGTCTGCAAGGGAGCCTGTAACGGTGGAAAGTCATAAGCTGATTTAGAAGGAGATATGTAGGGACAAGCTATCCTGCTTCAGAGCAATGCCCTCCATGGAGGGAGGTTTCTGCACAGCAGGAGTTTACCTTGCTGTGCTTCTCACAGAAGTTGGGCACATTTCTCAACAGTGGGTCTCCTCAGGTTTTTTTTTTAACTCTCTTCTGTTGCCAGTCTCTGCACTTGTACCATAACCCATCCAATACCACTCGTGGTCTGACCTGCTGCAGACCATTGCCTTCCACCCACATCTTTTCCTGAGCTCAATAACTTATTTGATTAAACCATATCTCCGAGACAGACATCTGTTTTGAAAATGGTACTGGCAGAGCTATTGCTTTGCTTGTTAGCCTGTGCCCATCACAGGATACCCTGTGTTGGCCTGACTTCAGTGACATGGGTAACTTTTCTACTGCTGTTCAAAACGTTTTTTAGACCACTTTCCTCCTGTGAAGACACACATATTCCATCATCTAGTCACTTCTTGCTGAACTAAGCAAATCAAACACTTTAAATAAGGCAGCTTCTGCAGCTGCTGAATCACATTTGTGGGTTGTGTTTTTTTTTTTTAACACCCTCTCCAATTTTTCAGTATCCTTTTTAAAAATGTAAACCAGGACTGGACAACATATTTCAATATTTGGTCTTGCCAAAACTGTGTACAGAGTTAAAATTGTGATAGGATGTTTTTTAATTGTTTTAAAACCCCATGGTCTATAAATGGTAACGTTTAGCATTCTTTCTTAATATGGTTCCTTCTGCTACCTCAAATATACTGACTAAATCCTTTCCCCTAAAACATTACTGTCTGAGGTTTGATTAAAGCTGTGAAGAATGCGTGTGAAAGCAGTTCTGGTAAGTGATTGTTCATGAGAGCTGGGAATTATCACTGTTTACATTTTTTTAAATTTCCCCAAAAGGTTTGATGTGCACTATGGAGAACTCGATTTTCTACAGGAGCCAGCTGAGCCAAGCGGCTGCGGGGAGGAGGAGGAGGAGGGGCAGGGTGGTGTTTTAGGGCAGGCTTCTCTAAAGCTGCAAGAAGGAATATATTTAAACGCAGACAGTTGTCCATGCGCTGGTGCTCCCCGATATGAACAGATGGAGGTTAAAACCCAACCACGCTGTTTCTTTGTGGCTGCTGTCTCGCAGGGCATCCTCTGGCTGGTGTTTGATTGACTGGGAAGAAGCAGGATTTCATGTTCACTACTACAAGCTCATTCATTTGGTAACACTATCCGAGATCCTCTTTGAAATCCCCAAAGCAACTGTTAATAGCTGGGTCCCAGGAAAAGCGATATGGCAGGGCCAGCCCGTGGGGAGGCCAGTTGCCTAGCATCGTGCTCAGTGTTGTGAAACAGTTGGCCGAGCCATCAGACTTGCTCAGCTAAATGAATTAAGTAATCGCACAGCCCTGCAGAGAATATTAGTGAGGAATTTCCATATTGCGGCTCTTGATATTCCCGCCTCGCAGCCCTGTTACCACAAATACAAGGCTTTGGCTGAGCAGTCAGTAATTTGATATTAAATGAGGTTCTTATTAAGCAGATGCAATGAAACAGGACAGAGTTTTATGTTGCATTAGTCAACTAAATGCTTTTTATTAGCATTCATTAGGATGAGGGATAACTGAGTGCAGGGTATTCTTTAGCCAAAGCTTGACCCTTCGGAGGGAGGGTAATTAAGCAGCTAAGAGCTTGGGAATAGGAGCTAGGCCACACACGGCAAATGTACAGCAACTTGTTCTCTCCCTCTTCTGGGAACCACGTCTGCAAAAGAGGTTGTGAGGAAACTTGGGGGATGGCCCACTCTGCCTGGGGGTGAAACTCCTCCTCGTCTCATTCTCCAGGTGTTAATTTGACAAAACACAAAGGCCTCTTGGAAAGTAAACCATTTGCGCAGGCACACGTTGCTCTTTCTGTCGACTGAGTGTATCGGGCTGGCAGCCATCGAAATAACGTTTTGGTGTGGTTTTGTTTGTTTTTAAGGAGATAAAAGCTTTGACTCTTAATTCTGGCCTGTTAACAAATGTGCACAAACATATGTGTTTGTCAAAGTTGGCTCCACCAAGGTGGCAATGACCATGTCAGTAGCTTCCCCACAGGGATGCCCCTGCTCCATCAGGGAAATGGAGCCAAGAATTGGTGGAAAAGCCACCCAGAAATCAGAGGTGCCTCTCTGCAACAAGACCAGCCTGCGCTGGCAGTAAACTGTGGACTGTGTTATCCATCTTGCTTTTGTCCTGTTTAGGTTTCTCTGTGTTAAGCTTTGTCTCCGTTTCTTCTTAGCCTGTGTGCTGTGATCAATGAATTGTTCTGCCTCTTCTCTGCACACTTTTATCCCTCATTATTAGAAGCCCTAGGCCCTGTACCCATGAGACGCTTTATGGATTTGCGTCAAGCTGTTTTTTTTTTTTTTGTTTTGGCTTTCTATCCTCTGGCAGGGTTCAGCAAAAAGGAGAGTGATAATTTTATGAGAATTCCCAGTGCTTGGTGTGCATGTGAATTTGTGGTGGGTGGCTTGTGTCTTGTTTGCAGCAAACCAAGAACTCATGCCCTCTGGCCTGGACTTGGTCTGGTCCTCTTGAATTTGAGAACAACCCCAAAGCCTGATTGTTTTGGTGGGGATAGAATTCGTCCAATGTTGAGGCCTTGGCAAAGCTCCCCTCCTAAATAAATGTGGTGGTAAGTGACCATTGCAAGTTCTCGTGAGTCCTGATGAAGATTTAGGGGTGCATACTGGTGGTGGCCCTCTGTCTAGACCATTCCCTAGCTCTGTGAAGCTAGTCCACAAGTGGACATGAGGGTCTTCTGTTTCTCCAGAACGGAAGTATGGTTTCCACCTGTGAAGTAAGACTAGGGATCGAGGTCAGGGGTCTGGGTATATTCCTTTTTTTTTTTTTTTTTTNGAAAACTGCAACATGTTTTTTCTTTTTTTTTTTTTTTTTTAAAAAAAAAATGAGGGATGGAGGTTTTGAGTAGAGCAAGGGCACAAGTACAGCCCTGCACTACCAAGCGGTCAGTTCTGCCTGTAATGTTGGTCCTTGCAACAGCAACGACAAGGCAGCTGTCATTGTGGGGGAGGAGAGGAATAAGAGGGAAGAAATTATTCAGCAGGAGGTGCCGTTCTGGTTGGAGTTGGAGGAGCCTATTCTTTCCCCAATATGGGAAAGGAAATGTCTTGATTTAGAGGATGAAAGCGGGCTGCACCTGCAGTGGGGATGTGACAAGAGTTGCATGGGGTCAAAACAAAACAAACCCCTCAGCAACCTTGGATTAGCATCTAAAAGAGTCCCTGTGCTTTATTTTGCATTCCTGTTGCTCGTACCCCCTTGCAGTTGCCAGGACCCGGCAGAAGTAGCTGACTGCATCCTGCCAGCCAGTGTGTGTGAACCTGGAGGTAGACCTGGCTCTGCCACTGCAGCCATCGTGCTGCTTGGACCTCCAGCCGTGTGCGTAGGACTGGCTGTCTCTTTGGCAACATATATGCAGATGTCGAACTGGGCACACAGATATTTGAAGACTATTTCCTTGAAGGAAAAGGCTTCTTTTTTTTTTTTTTTCCTGTTGTAATTCACTAATGAAAATCAAACACAACTGTACTCACAGGGGCGGCTTGGAGTGCGCACGAAGATCTAAGGTATGTCTGAGAGGGGCAATGAACCAAGCCCAAGCACCGAAAACTAGATCTTCAGGAGTAAATTACTAAAACCATACAGTTTGCTGGGCTAAAAGGTTTTTTTTGGATTGAGGTATTCTTTTAATTTTGGCAGATGCAAGGAACTTTTGGAAGCATTTCCTTTTTATCCCTGTTCAGCACTTGATCTTCCAGCAAGCCCTGACTTGATAAAGTCTCCTGGTAAAATTGTTAGTAATTGTCTTTGCTTCCTTAATTTAGTCCAGCAGAAGGGTTTTCCTACTGGATATTCTTGTTTGAGCTGCATTGCTTGGCTTCTTGTTGGTCACAGGTGGTCAGTTGTTTTTCCTTTTGGTCAATATAACTCTCATAATCAGAGGAAGTACTTGAAGCCACTGAGCCTTCCCAAAGGGGAAGGAGCAGAAAGGTGACAGATGAACCAGGAAGGAGAATCTTGGAAAACAAACTGGAAAATCTCTTTTTCTTTGTCAGGCCATGGAGCTTTTCTAGGTGATGAGTATTCCTATGAAACCTGGTCATATCTGCACTTTGTTACCTTATAGTTAATTAAAAGAGGAAAGTTTCAATGCAATGTTCCTTTGTGCACATCTCTTTGTGAAGCTTTAGGCAGATCGTTTGATTGTATCTGCCTGAGGCCTCTGATTCCCTGTCATCCTCGTGTTCACTGCTTATAAAATGTATTGATCTCACAGCACCCATGGGCAGAACATTTTCAAGTGTTATCGTGGCTAATGGCACAGAGCAGAAACATATTTGGAAAGCCCTGTGGGCATGGTTCTCGTCACAAACATCACAAATGTTTCATTTGGTCCAGAGCTGCAAGACTTCCTATCGAGCTTTAAAATAAATAAATAAAATTGTGAAAATCCTGTCTTTCTTAAAGTATGTCCCTGCTGGCATGAATACTCTAGAGTGAGAGGTTAAAGCTTGTTTTCCCCAGTTATCTATGCCAATGAATAGTTGCCTTCTGAAAGTTCATGGAAAGCAAGCACCAAAGGGTCAGGAGCACATCTGAACTGAATTCAGTCTTAAAGGTTGAATGGTTATCCATGGAAATAAGTTTGTGGTATTTGCCCAGCTCCTGAAAAAAAAAAAAAAAAAGCTGCCTTAAATTCATCACTAATTTGCTTTTTAATATTTCTCTTTCTGCATGTGATTTCCCTACTGCTTTTCTCCTTGGTACCCCTCCTAAAAGTTTATTCTCTTCTATGACAGTGGTGCTAAAATACTGAGGTGACAAAACTGGACAGCCCTTGGTTTTCCACTTTCAAGTGCTCTCTGTGGGTAGTGAGCACCACAGGCTACACTGTTTTGATAGCTGCTAGGTCACATTACCTGTCTCTCCCCTGGCATTGTAGTAGTAACCTGGCAGGTCAGCTATTTCAATGCTATTTCCCTTCGCTACCTGGCACCAGCCATAGAGCATTTTTATATACTGAATTATTTATGGACTCATAATTATTTAGCATCAATATGTCAACGTTACAATGCCCCTGTCGGCCATAAAGGAGCAAAATCTTTCTTTAATTAAAATTACATGGTCCGTGTCAACTTTCCTTGGACCCAACCTTTTAAAACTGAGTTGGGAGTTTGAATTCCAAACCAAATACCTGTGTTTTAAGCAAAGACTAAATACAGAGCTTTCTTTCAGTGAGACTGGTCTTGGAAGCCAATAATTTTATGTGTTTTAGGGAGGTTTATGTTATACTGGGGAGTTTACAATGGACTTCATTGAACTGTAGACCACAGTGGCAGTATTTTTTTTTTTTTTATAAGCAGCTTCTAATAAGGAGGAAGCAGCATATAATTCAGACCGTCAGTGTTCCTGTCTATAGACAAAAGCTTACGATGCCTCAATGATGGTTTGAAAGCCTGCTGAATCTTGAGAGCAAGCTGGTAATGAAGGTAGTACACTAGTTTGTTTTAAATAATGCACAGCTGTCCTTTTTGAAAAACTATTGCATCATTTGGCATTGTAGAAATATACTGAACCACCATATAATTTAATTACATGACCACCCTGCAAGTTCCATGAGCCAAACTCAATCCTGGCATAAGCGGGTGCAAATCCCTCTGGGAATTGCACCCGCTTACACCAAAGCTAAATTTGATCCAGTGTTTTTTTTCCCCTTCTCCCTGAGAGCTTGAAGGTACGGAGATCCACTTCATACTATGCTGTACTTGAAGCTATTAGCTTTTTTTCCATACACAGAGCAACTGTATACTTGATGCTGAACTGACTTTTATTACAGTTTTTGGGAGAAAAGCAAACAAAAAAAGGTCTCTTGAATGCGGTATATGAAGGTAATTCTTAAGTGTTTAAGGTTATCGTAACCAGAAAGCAAACTCCATCTTTTTTTTTAAGTCACATCTGCCATGGAAATAACATCCAGTAGAGACAGAGATGGCCCTTTGTAGAGAGGGACCAGAACAGATGAGCCATCTATTACATGTTTAACATGACTGCTCACCTGATGACATGCCTGTGATACATAGCTTTCTATCTGATGCCTAGAGAAGTAACTAAGTCTGTATTTGTTTAGGATCTTTGCTTTATTCGAGGTGTGAGGCTGCTGCTCTCACTTGAAACTGGCCTTCACGTCTTGAGCAGTCCCCTCTGATGGGGAAAAAAAATAATTCCCTAAGAAACTTCCCACGTGCTTTGTGCATGTGCCATACAGCTCCCCCAGTGATTTTTGTTTTTTCTCCTACCTTGTTATGCCTGCAGGTTGACTGTATGTTTAAGACTTCTCTTAAAGAAATCTAGAAGGCTTCTTTCCACATGGAGAAAAAGACATCTCAGAATGAATAAGAATAATAAAATCTTTGGGAGATGGGTCTGCTGAAGGAGAATGCTTTTACTGGCTTTCTTTTAAACTAAAAACCTCTACCTACGTAAGACTAACCACTTGCTGTACACATGTGAATGTGTGCAGTCCCACAGAGACCAGAGGTGTCATGGAGCAGTGTAGAAGATGCAGAGAAGTTGGTTCAAAGTTTTCAGTCTCGCAGGACATCTTGGATACTTTTGACTCACTCTGATCAGCCACAGCAAGACAGCATGTATATGCCAGGCAGAAGGACATAACTCTGACTTTCTCATTTCAAAAACTTTATTGTAAATACTTGACTGAGATGGAAATCCAGCAAGACTTTACATGTGATGTCTTCTGAGAGCAACAGCTAGTGTCAGGAGAAGCCTTGTTCTTTCCAAACACTGAGAAACAAGAATTACTACTGAGTACAGAGGCAATGAAAGGCAAAAAACACATCAAACAAGTACCCAAAGTTTATAAAATAGGCACGTAGTCATGACCTCCCTACAGTTACACAGACATATGCACGCACACGTCAGCCCTTAACTTCAATGGGAGTTGCTCACATGTGTCTTTGGACAGATCTTGTCCCTAAACTGATTTATGTCCAAAGGAAACTTGGTCTCTGATTCAGGTTCAAGTCAGGTTCAGCATGGAAAATCCTGAACTTGGAGCCAGACCCTAAAGCAGCCCTTCAAAGAGGCAAACAAACAGACCAGACCAGCTTTTCTCCCTAGCTAGAGCTCTCTAGCCTCATGCTCGGGTCTAGCACACGCCTCTGCCTCCCTCCTAACTGAAACACAATTATTTTTAAAGGGATCTTTATTCCACCCAGGAGAATACAGTGCAGGCAATTGGCTAGTGACGGTGCCTTGGAGCTTGGCCACCTGGGGAAAGTGTGAGACTGCACATGGAGGGAAAAGGAGAAAGCGGCCAGTGACAGAGA
The DNA here is from genome assembly GCA_013401315.1 of Balaeniceps rex. Taxonomy (NCBI): domain Eukaryota; kingdom Metazoa; phylum Chordata; class Aves; order Pelecaniformes; family Balaenicipitidae; genus Balaeniceps; species Balaeniceps rex. The sequence goes on along the minus strand of VYZW01036963.1, from coordinate 184,186 downwards.
GACCCTTTTGCTGCAAGAGCCTGGGAGATTCATCCCAGAGACTCCCAGAGGTTTAAATCTCCTCTGCTTAAAGGGGCTGATACCATGTTGTTTTTACTGAATAAGCTGCTGTTGCTGGTTAATTTGGGGTTTTTTGTTTGTTTTGTTTTGCTATTTTTAACACAAGTAGAATGTCATCATGCACTTATTTCAGTATTGCCTGTCCTGCTGACAGTGGGGAATGAACTTCTGTGATGATTGCGCATGACTGGGCAAAGATTTGGCTTTGGGAAAAAAGGGTCAAACAAATGTGACCTGTCATTTTCCTGACAAAATACTGAAGGTGCTTAAATTAGATTTATCTATGTCTCTTCCTAGAGCATGTTGCTCACTCTTGATGAAAACTGTGAAGTAACCACATTAAAATGTAGTGTGCTGTTACAACTAAGAGCATCCAGTTAAAATTCATCCTGCTGCAAACCCCAGCCCAATTAGTTTAGGAATGGGCCAGCCAAATTATATTATAAGCTGTAGTACAGCCAATTGTCTGTCACTGAGGAGTCATGTCAATCTTATACCGAGGTTCACTGGTACCTTCACCTTTAGTTGGAAGCTCACCCTGCTCCAGCACAGCCACCAGGCTGACATCCACCCCAGGATATCAGCAAGCACAATCTCATTTCTGAAAATACATTTCATATTTATCAAGCAAAATCTTGCAAGGCTTCCATTCAACTGTTTTTTTGACTTTGGCTTATCGGCACTGTTCAGACTGAAAAGTTCTTTTGGAAACTCAACCAAAAAGACCTGTCTTCCTGCCAGATTTGGATTTCTAACTAAATGCAGATGTGTATCTCATTTGGAAGCATATCCCTCCTGTGCTTCTGAACGCAGGTAGGGCCAATCTATCTAATGATTGCCAAACATTTGCACTCCTCAAAACTGACTTGTTTTTGAAAGAGAGCAACCGCCTGTAACACCTATCTGACAACAGGACTTGAAGGATTTCTGATAGCCAAACTGTGCTTTTCCCAGCTGCCTACAAATGTTGTGGAACAAATCATTGTTAAAGATCATTCTCATCAAACATATTCATGTTTTTTAAAAGGTTCTCAATCCATTTGTGAGAAGTATATGAGCAGCTCGACTACACATTGCTCCCAAATTTTCAATGTTCCCCTCTCAGAGGCATTTTACATCAACTGGTTTGATGGGTTTCCATGTTTCTATATTCTTATTTTAGCTACTATCTGAGCACCACCTATTATGCAGGCATGCATCCAGGCGTATCCTAAATAGCTGGAATTTTAAATCTTGCCATTATCTTACTCTGTAATTCCTCAATTTCAAGGGGTAGGTGACCATTAAAAATTAGTTTCAAGCAAGTTTACTTTTGCTTTCTGTTCTTTCAGGTTTTTTTTTTTTGTCCTCCCACTCTGCAAATAAAGCCCAGGAGTTTAATGAGAGAAAGCAAGCATACAAGTGTGTATTCTGTGTATTAGATAGTACCATTGTCATCCGTCCCAAGAAAAGGCTACCTATTGCTGTGTCTCCACAGGCCCTGCTCTGCTCACTTTCTTCCAGGGACTAACATAGTCGTGCTTCTTGCTGTGTCCTGGCTTGGGCCAGAGTTATGGCCTTTCCATTCACCTTTTTGCAACTTCTGCTCTTGAGCAAATTACTTTCACAGATTTATAAATGACTCCATATATCAACCCTGAATACTCACTGTCATGAAGTAGGTGAAGATGTGAGATCAGGCAGAAAGGTGAATCCAAGTTAATGCTAAAATCTTAACAGAAATGAGTGATGGTTTGAAAATGTGCTTGTTTCTTGCTGATTTACTGCCTGGTGTCATTATCACCATGGTATTTCCTTTTTCTCTTTCCTGTTTTGAGCCTTGCTTGTCACATCATTTTGAATCAACACCACAGCATTTTGGGGAACAAGGTGCTGAGTTAACACAGCACCTTTTGGAGCATTCAGAAAAATAATTCAGGCATCGGAATTTCCCATTCATTTTTCAGATTCAGACCAACTGACCTGACTGCAGTATCTGTGCTTCAGTCTCTGAAGGTGATAGAGTCAGGGGGAAGCTCGTTTTTTCCCTGTCTCAGGCATGGACCTTTCTTCAGAGAGATACTGTCAGCAAGGTGCTAATGAGTGCTGACTGTGTGGGATTGATTTGTGATGCTGGCATCCACCCATCAGGAATGATGACAGATCCATCAGCTTGTTTTATTTTAGCCATTAACAGGGAGAGCAGCTTCTTTAAATAGCCCTATAGTAGCAAGTAAAACTATTACCCAAATCAAAAGCAATTGCCTAAGTGTTTCTCTATTTATACAGCTGGAATACTTTAACTTAGTATCAGTGCTGCATAGCCGTATAATTAGCAAACTTTAATAGATATGTTAGAGGGAATGACTTGGTAAAAATATTAAGGAAAACTCAAGCTGCTGAGTTGTACAAGGTCTTCATTAACTTCATTGTTAATGACACTTAGCTCTCAGTGTCTTCAACTGAAAAATGTTTGCCTGCTGCCATGATCATGCTGATTATTCCGGGACCTTGTTTATGGGCAGCCTTTCACCGTTGTGGTTGGATTCACCTAAAATCAGAGTTCTGCTGAGGCTGATGCTGTCCAGATTGTAAGGAGGTGTTATCCTTACTCCAAAGTGCTCACAGTCCAAGTATTTGGGATGGAAATGAGAGGTAAAGCGACCTTCTGCAGGTAATATTCAGTGAAAAGCAGGGCTGGGATGAAAGCTGTAGCCTCCTGACTCTGTCTGGTGTCCTATCTCTTTGCATAAGCAGCTCTTAAGGCAGCGTACTGACTCCCTTTCTCAAGGACTACTGCAAAAAGGGCAAGTGTTCAAATAAAAGCGACTCATTCCCATTTAAGAGTTGGGGGAAGAGGGGAAATGAAGGAGAGGAGTTTGCAACTGATCCCCAGGAAGTCCTGAGCAACATGGAGAAAAGGGATCTAGAAGCTGGTTCTAGACTTTATTGCAAGACATCGTCTGCGAAAAGTGGCCCCACTGCAGTCTTCTGGTAGCTGCCCACACGTGGTGCAAAGCTGTCTTCGCCTGCTGGAGACATCAGCCCAGAAGCATGTGCGGCTGCAGGCAACGGGAGCTCCTGGTGCTGCTTTGAGACTTAAATGTTTATCCAGGGCACCACTCTGCCTATCGCACGCTGCCTGAGCAGTTCAGAAAGGCTGGACGTGCAAATTGTTTCATAAAGCAGAAGAGGTTTTCAAAAGCACCAAGGGGCACTTAAGCAGTTACCTTTCAGCAACACCTTTGAAAATCTCCCTTAACAGAGCCATAACTTCACAAAGGCGCAAGGCGAGTTTTGTTTTGGAGCCTGCCCCCTGTGCAGCAGCAAAGGGCGTTTGCTAAAAAGCCACCCACCATTTCAGACGTGATGCTGCAACCTCTCAACTCAATGAATAACTTTTAACAGCATGAATTTTATTATTTTGGCTTTGAAGGTCCCACAAGGCTCCAAGTTCATAGACAAAACCTCCCAAAATATCCAGTGAAAGTGCAAAACCAGAATTATCTTTGCATCCAGTGCACCCCTGAAATTTACTGGCTGTTTATATTGCTAACTGCTACTGCTGGGAGGAGTCCTATAAATAACCTTGACAACGTGTGGATTTTAGGGAGAAAAGCATTGCATGAATAATGATCCATCTGTAGCCTAGAGGCTATGCGAGATCTCTGCTTGCTATTTCTTACCGCGTTTACTCAGGAGAAACTACCTCCGAGAACTAGGTAAAAAGAAAGCAGGGTATGTTCTCGTTAATGTTGAGATGAGGGGTGGTCAAGCTTTTTGTTATGTAGACAAGGGCTGAATGTAAATAAAACTTCTAGGCCAGCAAGTTTCAGTCCCAAAACCTGGAAGATTATTTGTGGCACGTGTCGTTTTGGAGGAATACAGGAGAGAGACACCAATTTCTCCATATACAGTAGACCCTTCACTCCAGCAGCCCACATGCTTTCCTGAAATAGTCCCATGTGGTTTTGATTATAATTCTTGTGTGACTTCTGGCTAAAGACTAGCTTGTCAACATGACCAGGCCACCTCAAACAGATCTTACTGTATTTTTTTCCGGTAAGAGAGGCAGCCAGGGGAGGAAAGAAGATGATACAGAGGAGTATTATGTTCTTTTGAGGTTTGTTTGCTGCACCTCTGAGTACAGAGACCATAGTAAGGAAGACAACTTTCAGTTAAAATAACACACAGATGGAAAATTGAAGGATTCCCTACTGAACTCACCTATTTTTAACTGCTTTTTTAAAAACATGAAGTTCATGTTCTTGTTTGCTCCCTTGATTCAATATCCAGTCATCTTTAGTATAACTTCATTCATCTCAATTTCTCCAAACCACACAGCTTTTTTATCAGGCACAAAATACCTTTTTTTAAATCTTCTTAGCAAAATTAATTAGCAATATGATACAGCAAGCTTTTGTACTTCTGATGTCTCAGGATCTACCAGCACGATCTCGGTAAACACTGAAGTGGGATAACTGACCTGAACATGCAGTCATGCAATGAGCAAGTACTCATATTGCCATCATATCTCTTCTGGGTTTTAATTTGTTCCCTTTGCGTTGAGGTTTAAATGCAGACATTTCCAGCAGGTTCCCAGGGTTATCCTCTGTTAATGAGTTATTTTTATATAGAAAATTGACTCGGAAACATTTTTTTTCTGATAAAATTGCTCCCCCTAACCACAAGCATGTAATATGATGGCTTACAAGAGCTGAGCCCAACAGTGTGTTTATCCCTTTTCTTCCATGTGCCTCCAGTGGTCTCCTGCCTCATTCTAGATCCTTGTTTGTTTGTGAAGATGGACTCAAGGAGTCCAACCTGCCTGGGAGATTAGTGTGACTTCAGTCACAGCCCACCTTTGACTTTTCAGATCCCATATCAGCGAACTTTTCACCTCTTGAAATACCGCAAACAGAGAGAAGCACTTGTTCATCAAATGCTGCAAAGTGCTAATAGGAGAATTGACTGCCCAAAAGGGCAGGGAGACCTTTCACATCGCTACAATTTTGACTGACAGAGGAGACAAGGGGTATGCGAATGGAAAAAAAAAAATGCATTTGACCATAATTAACCTTCTGGCTCCATCATAATGTACAGAGCACCTGCAATACCACCTGCTAAAATCTGGTTGCACGTTCTCCCTTTTTGTGCAGGTGGCAAAGGGTCGGACAGAGCACAGCTGGAGGTCTGTGGCAGAAACTGCCTCGATGCTGCGCGCAGTCGCTAAACAGCACAAAATGGATAGCTGACCGGCCATGGGCGCTCTGGCCTCTGTATCATATACACAAGATAGGGCTGGGGGTCCCAAAATGTAGGTACTGCTCCTGCTCTGCCATTAAATGTTGAGCAACCACTGGCAAGCCGTCACACACTGGCCCGTCCTGGTTCAAAGTTTGGGGTGTTACTGAAATAGGAGTGATTATTACAGTCCAAGCTCTGGATCCACGCAGAGCCTGGGAAGCTGGATGTTGGATGTCTTTGCATCCTAACTCCTATTTTGAGTTACTTCCTTTTTATAGCATAATTTCCAGGTGGGGGGATGTATTTCTGTACATTGAACCTCCTGTTTTCCTTCCTTGGTAAGAGCTTTAAATAGCATGTAAGAATTGTCAGCGGGTAGCTCTTTTAATTATTTGGAAATTATTCTCTACATAACTTACAGAACTCGTGACCGTGGAGCACCCCCCTGGGCCACGTGCTGAGCTGGGTGGTGAGGCTCGGCTGCAGCCCCACGGTGGCCCCCGGTCCCCTTGGCATCGCTTTGTTCTCGTGCCACTTTCCCCAGCTGGAGGGCGTTGCCTTCAAGGGTGTTGTCATGGGTGCGACCAAGCAAACCTGAGCTGCAGGCTGGGACCATGCGACTCCCCGTGTGGATAGTAGCGATCTCTGTGCCCTATCCCTTGCCTCCAAAACATTAAAAAGGACCAAAAAAAAAAAAAAAAAAGCACTGGGAATTTACAGGAGGTGTGTTAGGGCAAAAGAGAATCTGTGTGTTTGGATTAAGCTCTCTCCTCCCCTTTGAAAGGGAGAGCCTGCAGTGTGTTATGTCAGCCTAGATTTCAGTACCTTCAGGTCTTTACAGAGAAACAGAAGGCTGCAATGAAAAATATGCCAGGCTCTAATTTTGGCCTGATGCAGACCATATCATCTCACTTGGGCTGTTGAGAAGATGGTATGATTTGACTTGGATATCTGCCATGTCTCACTGTTGCCCCCATTGATCAATCTGGCTCTTAATCATCATCACCTTTCCTGTTGAGGAGTGATTACCTAATGACACTGTTAGCCAAGGCCCATGCCCTCTTCTGCTGTGTCCACCTAGAGTCCTTGCAGAAACAAGTAAGCAATGTCTTTCTCTTTTCCTCTGTTTTTACTCTTACCCAAATCTGCCTTTTCTCTTTCCCCTTTCATTGCAGCTAGGACAAGCAGCAGCACCATTTCAGAATGTCTTTGTTCTGCTGTAGTAATCAGGTACTTCAGACACAGCTATGCTTATTTATTTAGTCTCTTTTTTAAGCTATGTTCAACACTGCATCATGGTCCGATGCTGGTTGTCATTGTTGAGGGATCTTTTTTTTTTTTTGACAAGCATTTCCTTTTTCAGCTTTCAACAAAGATGCCGTAGATATTTCTGTGTATCTATGTTTTCAGCTGTATGTTGGTTACCCACTTGACTGGTTCTACTTCAACCCGAAGGTAGTTACTTTTACAGAAGCGTCATTTGTGAAGTCAGCATGGAAAGCAGCCCTGAACTTAGAGTCTATGCTGGGGAACAAATTCCCATGGTTGCCTTTTCTTTTCTTTTTTTGCCAAAGACAACCATGAGATCTGTACCTGCAGTGCTTCCCCCCCTCCCCGCCTTTGCAGCTTCACAATGAGACTTTTGTGAGCAAAAAAGTTCTGGTAAGAATAGCTGTGCTGAATATTTTAATTAGAAATGTCATTTCCCCTGACAAGTACTAATGAAGCAGATTAAGCATGATCAGTTGCCAGAAAAGTACTGGAGATAGTGGTGGTTCTTTGCTAAGGTGGAACACCAGAAGACCTCCTCTGCCAAGCAAAGTAGGTTATATACAGCTGCAGACCTACAGAGCTGGAGGCTGGCTCTTGGTGGGGCATAAAAGAGCTCAAGTTGCATGTCATTTATTTGGCTTGTGGGCTTGAATAATTTTGTATTGGTAGAGCAGGGAAAGTGACTGTATGTTTTGCGTTTGGTATGGGGTTTTTGTATGTATTGTATGCACATGAATTGCAGCAGAGACACTGGGTGTCTTTGCATGAGTAGTAGCTACTTGTCTTCCTGTGAACTACAGGTTCATAAACTGGTGCTGAAAAAGTCCTAATATGTGCGGGTGTCTGGGAGCCATAAAGCAGCTTTTCTATCCTGATCCCACTCCCTCTCTTAACATCTCTTTTTGCTGTGGGCCAAGGAAGTAACCATCCACTATCCTCTGAAGTGCTAGTCAATAGTATGAGTTGGGATGGGGGAAGAGAAATCAGCTGTGAGCCCAAGCCCTGTGCTATAAGCCCTTTCATTTCACATCTTCTGAACCGCTAGCTGACCCTACATGCCCTGGCATTCCCAGAAGCTCAAGCTAGTCTTCCATAAGACCAAAGTGACAATCACTATCAGCTGAAAAAGATGGGGAAAGGCCCTACTTCAAAGCCAGGATGATCCTAAGTGGGACAAGAACACGGAGGTATCCCCCTTGGAGAGCTGAGCCAAGCTCACCATGTACCTATGAGGTGGGTGGCCACCCTCTTCCCACAGCAGACCATGAAGGAGGAAGAGGGTGACAGCAGCCTTCGGGAGCTAGCACCCCCAACCTTCAGCCACGCATAGCAAGTCAGACTTCCTTGTGAGCAAGGCCATAAGGAAGGCTCCTGCCTCTTGCCCCTTGTGAGTTGTGGAGATGGGAGCAGTCAGTGCCCACTTTGCACCTGCAGGGCTCATTCATCCCATCGGCCGTGTAATGGCCCCAGGCCCTAGGGTTTTGCATTAATGGGAAAGGAGCTTGTTCCTCATGGAGCACAAAGGCTGTTTTGCTCAGCTGGAGGGTGTGGACAGCCCATCCCTGGCTGCGGAGAAGGAGCTTTGTCCCTCTGGCCAGCCTTACCTGGCTCCATAGGATGAGGGTGCTGTGACACAGTGCCCAGGACACTGAAAGCACTTTGATCAGACCCCAGGTAGTAGGATGCTGGTGGGGAGGTCTCCTGGCAGGCTCCATGCAGACACGGCCACATCTCCTCTCTGCGCCATGCTGCCAGCAGCCCCACAGCATTACTGGCTTTGATTTAATGTCAGTGAGGATGGGTCAGGTCCTGGGTGCCATTATGGATCTGTGGTGTCTGTATGGGTTGTGTCTTGTAGCAGAGACATTTAATGTGATTTCGTTCAGACTGAGGATGGCTTTACCCGCAGGCACTCAGTCTTCTCAGTGCTGCATGTAGAAACTTTCTTCTTTCCTTTGCAGCTAAGGAAACAGCTGCAGGAATCAAATTCTACCGACCAAATTTCTGATTCCAAAATATCTTTAATCCAGGACACTATATAAAGAAAATATATTACTATTTTAGACTATTTCTCTTGAGAAGGGCAAGGTGAAGGGTTTTATTGTGGGGTTTCTTTTTTATTTTTTTAGGTAAGAGGAATTAATATTATAGAAACTTTCTATAAAGACTAGGAAAAAAGATTGAGACTGGAAAATGCCAATTGCTGAACCAGGACAGGGGATATGGGAGGAAAAATTGCAAATATAGTACTCTGACTATTTCTTTGAAGTCTGACAAGTATCTGTGACAAAGAATGAACGCAGGAAAATATTTCAGTTGTATTAAACTAGTCGTGCAAGAAAAGAAATGCAGCAGACAATCCTTATTGCTTGGAATATAGAAGAAACTGCCAAAGTCAGCAAGCCAAGCAAGGTACATAAATTCTGCAGGGAGCTGAACAATTCATTTATAGTTGCACTAATAAGCTCTAGGTAGAGTCGTATTTCCTGAGTGTGCATGTGCAGATCTTGTAGGTGACGTGGTTTTTCCTTTGAGCTGGGCACAGAGCAGCTTTCCTGTCCTACAAAATTTTGAGATTTCAAAATATGTTCCTTTTCCACCCGGGGAAGAAAGCTGTAATTTTTCAACACACTTTGTTAAGAATAATAATAAGAGAGAGGGAGATGGAGACAGAGAGAAAGAGAAGAGAGAAAAATGCTCTCAGATACCATGTCTTCTGCACCCACTCTTTCTAAGGACTGCCAACAGTATGATGAGTACAGCTTGCACTTGCAGGGCCTCAGAGCTGCTCCTTCGCTGCCTTTCTCCCACCCTTTATGGGATTGCCCAAAAAGCTGTGTTGATTCTTCACCAGTAAGTCTCTTGTTGAGGTGGGGCTTAAAAGGGGACCCTCCTGTCCCTGGTTAGTGCCCCAAACCTCAGGTGTCTGACTCACTGTTTCCATCATGGAATTAAGAAGCTTTTGCTGCCCAAATTGTAGTTGAAACTGGTGTGCTTATGCAAAAAATTTAAGGTTTCAATCATTTGGCTTTTTTCTTAAAAAAAAAAAAAAGTCTTTTTTTAATAAATATCTGGACCTGTTCAATTTTTTCTGTTTTCTCATGTTTTACTCCATATTTTTTCTTGAGTGGCCCATATTAAAACAGGAGGGTCCAAATGTGTGGACCACTTTGAGCAAGAGTAGCTGTTTGGTGGAAGGAGGCATGGACAGGTCATAAATGAATTCTCGTCATCTTGATGTGATTCTACCTTTCATACCTCTTCAGCCAAGCTTGGTTTTGTGCTGTATAGCAATACACAACAAAACAACCCTCTTCCTTCCTCTTTTTCATGAGTGTTAAATCTCACTCTCTGGTGGCCAAGTGCAGAAACCAATCTGTGAAGGGCTACGGCAACTACTTTCCTGGATCAGGAGCCAGCAGTCTGGTGTTGCATTAAGGTTCTGGCAAGACCTTACTGTCTTCTGGTTTCTTCCAAGGCTTTTGCTATGACCTGTCTTACTCGCTGCTGGGCCCTTACTTCTCAGAGCTGTAGGCTTTCCTATAGTCACAGATGTATCTTCTGTGCAGGGCATGCCATCAGCTGATGCCTGACGTATGTGTGTGTGGTCACAGGCTGGTTAGCAGAGCCTCACACAGGGAACACCTCTGTTTTGCCAGTCTCTGTATGACTTTTTGCCCTTGATCTCAAGTTTTTTTCCTCATGTCACCTCCTTGAGTTCTCTCTTCACTGTTTTTTTTACTGTGGAGACAGCAAATGGGAAACACTGGAGGTGATAAATATCTCTGTTACTTTTGAATTTCACCACAGGCTATCGTGTAGTCATGGTTGAAAGAGGCAATGCTCTGAGTAGCTATATAGCTTGCTTATCCCATTTTTTATCCTCTTACATGACCCTGCTGCAATATTCTTCCCCCATCTTCTTTCTTCTCCGAGTACTCTCTGAAATGACTCTAATTGGAGAAGACTGTGGAAGAAAGGGAAGAGCATCTGCCTGAAGTGCAGCCCAGGTGGTGACGTTGCGGCGTGCACAAGAGTAATGGGATTGGTAGAAAACTCTTGGAATTACGTGCCAGGCTTTCAAGTGTGTCTTACAACTGATAGTGTGTCTTACAACTGATTTTTGCTGGTCAGGAGGAGGGAGGACCATGGGAGGAAGGATTAGCTAAGGGGACAGGGTGTTTGAGGGCAGGCTTTGAAGGCTGGTGGTTTTTTTAATGGATGGTTTAAGTGGTTTTAATGGATGTTGAGGATTTGCTTCAGAGAAGAATTACAAGTGACATTAACTGAGAGTCCAACAGTGTGTTTGGTATGCCTCATTTTGGGGAGTTATTGAGGAGTTTTATTTAAGGATGTAAATACAGAGAAGTGTCAAGAAGGGAGACATTTGCCATAGGCTCCTCGTATAAATATTTGCGCTGAGAGGATGACCTTCCCTAGCTGCTGTGTAATTGATGACATCCACTGCTGCAAGAGCACTGTGCTAAGCGATTTGGCACTGGGCTGGAGCTATGAATGCTGTTTGCTCTGCTTTGCACTGACTTGGTAGCAAAGACCAGGGGGGTACCCTCAGGACCAGGGCTGTCGGAGAGGATGCCAAAGCAGGCTGGGCTGTGCGAGCACATGAAACCAAGGGGAGGTTTATCTGGGGACGCTTGGATCATGTGCTGTTTGTTGCTGATGACTGCATGTGGCTCGGGCATCCTCTTCAGGCATGTCTTGGGGCATTTCATGGCACCATGCCTGGCTTTGGTGCTGCCCTGCGTGCGTGCTGGCAAGAGGCACGGCCAGACAGGTGCATGCACAGGCGAGGTGGTCTCCTCCGTACTGTTTCTCTTTGCCTTTGGATACTCTGATCTATATCGGCAGCTGGCTCACAGCGCTGGGAGATTCCAAAAGGCAGCACAGAGGATGACAGAGGAGTTTCTGGAGGGAGACAGGACTCCGCCTTATGCAGAGACGAGGTGATTCATGGTCATCTTGGGCAAAGACAGCACAAGACTGAGACCTGGGGCACCATCAGGCACATGTGTGAGAGCGAGCTGTTCCGCTGGGCAGCACCAGCCTTACGCCCCTACTGCAAGAGAGGCTGCAGATGAGGACCGATCACGCCAGTGGGGAGGACATCCTGGTGCCGCCAGCCCACGGTCAAACCCGAGTGGCACTGCAAGCACCCGAGGGGCCAGGCAGCAAGGGCACAGCGTGCAGGGCAAGCTGCAAATGAAACAGCTGGGGCTGCCGGGGTGCAGTGGCTGCTGCTTTCATTTCTCTGCTGAATATGAAAGTTGAACCGTAATCGTCATGTGACAAATGACCGTGAGACTCTGGCTGTCACAACACTTGTGGTGCAGATGGGGGGAGTTGTTGCGTACTAAAACTTCCTTGAATTCACCTGTGCTCTGTTTTTATTAACAGTATTTCATAAACAGATTTATGTTCAGGTTTTCATTTTACTTAGCTTAAAATTTGTTGTTTTCTTTTAAATACTCTGTTTCACATTATCATTTGAGTAAATAAAGGGTTACTTTCGGAAACACTTGAACTTCTACAGCGAAGGGCCCATAACCCAGAGGAGGACACCCTGGCTTTTTCCAAATGGTGGTCAGACACACTGTGGCTTACCTGGTTTTGTCAGCAGATGGCCACAAAATGAGATGAGATTTGTGTGAAGCAAATTTTAAACTGTCCTCTGGGCATAAATTGCCATCCTCCAAACTAGCGACCAAAAGTCAGCGTGTCCTTTTAGCGACATATTAATTCTCTCAAAGCTGGTCTGACAGTCAGACTGAAAGCTGCCACAAGCCTCCTCCTGGCTTCCCCAGGAAGCCTCCCCAGTAGGCTGAAGAATTCAAATAACATGAATTAACACTCTGTAGCTGCCATATTAAAAAAAAAAAAAAATCTTTTCAAGCAGAGCTGGAAAAGACTGCTTGCTCATCACATTTAATCCTCTCAAAAATGTGTTGGCCTCTCAAATAAAAGCAGCAGCATCCAATACTCATGACATTGCATGATTCTTCTAGTAATTCGTATCTTTGCCTGCTCCAAGAGAGACAGATTTAAGTCATGACTTGCATTCTTCTTTTTTTCCTACTTCTGCAGATATAAAATGACTAATTCATTGTTCAGAAGTATGAAGCTAACATGACTAATCATCTGACATTGAACTTTTTTTTTCCCAAAGACTTGGCTAGTCTGTACTTAAGAATATCATATGGATGAGATGATCATTTCTGACTCAGTCCATGCAGGTTTTCAACTGTGGTGCTGTAAACACAAGCAGAACTCTAATGAGCAAATTGGCAGGAAAAAGCCAGACTGTCTGAAAGGAAGCAAAATTGAGGAGGACAAGCACCAAGCTTTGAAAGAGACTATCAGGCATGTGCAGTGTGACTTGTTCCAAATGCATTTCATAACAGTTTTATTACTCGCCTAAATCGGGAGGCATGTGAGTGACTCTAGCCAAGATATAGCCCCCCCGTTTTTTTTTCCCCCATTACCTGTAACAGAAAACTTGTGTATTATTAATGTAATAAATCAAAGGTACTTCTGTCAGACTTCTAAGTATTCATCCTTTTTCTGTATGTTTCTTTAGGAATCTACATTGATCTGATACCGTGTAACAAAAGTACTATTTGCTGGGCAAGCAAGCAACAGGTATAAGCCTGTATAAGAGGGCATAATATTGAATGTAAAGCGAGGAGATATTTGCTTTTTGCCATATTGAATGCTGAACTCAGATGTCTATGCATAGGATGCCTGCATAGCCTCTGGATGTAAGTGTCTTTGTGTCTTAGCTTCTTCTTTCTCTTGATCCTATGGGTACCCAAGTGTTACACCTAGAGGAGGAAGGCATGTAGTTGCTTAAGTGAAAAAGCGCCGTCATAATGGACTAATGTAGGTATCCAGCATACCATGTTTCTTCTCCTTCTGTCTTGTAAATGGAAGATCTTTCCCCTCTTCTTGTTTGTGTGATACAGGTAAATAAGGCAGGCTTTTGCTGAGCTGGGTCATCCTTTGACAAGGTGTCTGGATCTGTTCATCCTGTTTCTATACCTGACAGTGCTGCCAGTCAAGTCCAGCCAAATGTCCTGTATGGCTTCGGTGGATGGTGTAGGATTTCTGGAATACCTAAAGCTGTACAGAACAGCCAGTCCCATCCTGAGCACTTGCAGAGCAGCCAAAGGGCCAGTAATTGCTTCGCTTTGCTGCTCCAGCAACCTCTGCCTGTAATGCTTTAACAAAGGGCCAGCTGTGGAAATGAGATTCTTTGACAAATGGTACTATTCGTCATTTTGTTTCTCGGCAACTGGTTAACTGGGTGTCTTTTTTTCCCTAAACTTTTCCACTGGTGCAGTCTTTGCCAGGGCACGGGAAGGTGCTCTTGGCTTTGTGTCAGAAGTGTGAGCAAGGAAGTTTCTCCACGGATTTTTTTTTTCTTGTGTCTGAGCCTCTTAATATTTAGATGCATCAGTCTTTCATTCATCATCTGCTTCATGGCAAAGTCTGGAAAGATGTTAAAGCAAACTGTAATAATTTCTGAGAAATGAGTAATTCTGGAATGAATGTGAAAAATTTCATCTTGTGTTTGGCTGAACTCCGCCTGAGTGACTAACTGCTCTGGGAGAACTTTTCAATTGTCCCTCTTGAAAGTCAACCTCTTTGAATTAATTCAGCATCCTCTATTTTGATTAAGTATGTGTCAGCTTATTGTTAGTGTGACAGGGAGATATGGGGCTGTTTGTTTTCCTTTTAGTATTATAGAAACAAGCTAATTATGACTCATGCACAATATGTGCCCTCAGTGCATGATAAGGGACATGAATGATAAAGCATTAACTGGACTATGTGCAAGCTTCTCTTGTGGGTTAAACAAGCAGGGACCGAGTAAACAAAACACAATGCTTTTTCTTCCTCTACCATCTTGGCTGTTCCTCCTTTCCAAGGAAAGCGGTGCTCTTTCAAATCTTATTTTATACTGAAATAGTAAGTGATGAAAGGAAAAGACAAGTCCTCTATGCAGTAGGCATCACAAGCCCAATCTGATATCTTATCCTGACTCTGAGGTCTTCTTACAGATTCCCTGTTTTCAGCTTATTTGCAGCACAATTCCTTCCTGTCCCCAGTGCTAAGACTCATTTGGCAGCATTTGGAACAAATGGGTATTCATTCTGCCCTATCACCTTGAAGCATGCTACCTTGGCTCTTTCTAATGGGCCAGAAGTTAAGTCTTTCTTGCTATACCCCTTGTAAAAGCGAAAACATCAAGACATACAATACGTAGAATATATTGTGAGCCATAGAAGAAGCATATGTTTTCTCTTCTGGAGAAAGTGTTGTTACTTGGTGCTAATTTCTTCGCTTTTTCTTGCATCCGTTGGACAAACGCTTTGACCACGGCAATCCATGTAAGATAACAAACCCTCTGCAGGGTGTCTGAATATATGGAAGAAAAATAACACGGGAACTTGCAGAAAGAACAACCAGGTGCAGATGGAGCTGAAGCAGAAATATTGGTGACAGATGTTCTTCCTGGCCTGCTGGAGGAG
Organism: Balaeniceps rex; assembly: GCA_013401315.1. Classification (NCBI taxonomy): domain Eukaryota; kingdom Metazoa; phylum Chordata; class Aves; order Pelecaniformes; family Balaenicipitidae; genus Balaeniceps; species Balaeniceps rex. Next base: position 169,079 of record VYZW01036963.1, on the reverse strand, counting down.
TACTCACCAGACAGCATCTTCATCATGCTGTGTGACATCTCCTGCTTTGGAGAAGTGAGACGTTACATGATGACTTTTACAACTGCATAACGCTGCCAGAGGAGGTGAAGTGCTGCAGCACCTCTGCCTGTAAACACCTTCTCCGTAGCACTGCTGATTGGCAGGGGGACCATAAAGAGAGGGAAGGCTCTTTGGAGAGAACATGCACCAGAAGATTATGTCGTTGACTTGTGAAGCTTGGCAGCTACCCTCCTTATAAACACCTTCTCCACCGGGCAGTAGATTGTAAATAATGAAGGAACGGAAGGTGATTTGACCAGAGTAGAAGATGAGACAGGTGTCCACACCTGCAGAAAAAGAGCTCTGCTACTACACGTGACAATGTGCAGCGTGGGCTTAACCTTCCTAAAGAGTTAGGGCTTGTTGCACTTCTCTGTACCTTCATTAGCAAATAATGTAGATGCCTTAAGGAAAGGGTAACACGCACCTTCCCAAAGCCACAAACCTTTCTCCCTCGCCTCCAAATCACTCCAGAGGAGAAGCCAAGAGAAGGTGGCCCTAAGCTTTAAGAAACTTTTGCTGCTATAGTTGCTATAGGTTTTTCGTTCTCTGTAAAGCTATTGCAAGATAGGTACACACATCCTTCGGTGGGTAGCCTAAACTGCTGCTGAAGTACAGAAAGTAGATTTATTTTTGGTATGCAAAAGAAGATTCTGACTTTGCAGCTTGAAAGTTAGCCTTTATGAGCATTTTATGATGTGACCCTCTCTTTCTCTGTGGATATTAATATCAGGTGAAAAAAGGTTTTCAAAGCATGGTATAAATTAATATTTGCATTAGCAATCAAAAGGCAGGGCTCTGGGCTATGTGCTGTTTCCCTTCTTAGCTCAGAATTCCTCTTGCACTGTTGGAAAATCTCATTTGCGCTGATGATGCCTCAGTTATTTTGCAAGGAGGTGACTGCAGAATGGGTAGAGTCTGTGCAAAAAAATCAAGATTAAATTGGTAAAAGCCAGCAAAAGAAAGGAGAGTGCAGCATGGCTCAGGCTGCCTTCACTTAGAGCTGCAGCTGAGAACCAAACAAGAAGCTGATGCTTCCACCTCTTCCTATTGCTATTTCAGAACAGGAAAGCCTTTATCAGTGTGCAATCCTTTGCAGATCAGCCTCCATCACAAAGACTGTTTGGAGTTTTCATTTTTCACTGTGTTTTTCCCTTTTAAATGAATTTTCAAATTTTTAAAATTAATAAGAAATAACGCTTCGTGAGTCTCAAAATAAGGCATAGGGTGCTGTAGGCATTCTTGCAGTGCTCAGCAGTGCTATTTGAAGATCCAGCAGTAGTTTTTGAAAGGAAAAAATAACAGGAGTTGTGAGGAATTGACAAAACATTTCATGAATGCCAGAGAAAAACATGGAATATCTTGTCACCAGCTTTGGACCATTTTGCAAAATTGCTGCTCTTCTCCATGCCAAGCAACCACTCACAAAGTAAAAAGCCACTTGGTTCTTAAAGAAGGAAAAACAATTTTCCTTGCCCCAAAACAAAAGCACCACAATAATCAAAATGCTGCCATTTCACCTAGCTGTTAATAAGGTCACAGTTTTGGCTAGAGGCCACGTAGCAAAGTGATCTGCTTTGTCACTTGAATAGGTTGGCTTGGATCATGAAAAGTCCTAAACTGGGGCAGTAGAGAGAAAAAGGGAGAAAGCGTTACAGCCTGGGAAAGGAACAGAGATTTAATAACACTCATTGCTTGTTTGTACAGCATTAAGGCAAGAAAGAGAAAACAAAGCCCCTTCCAGGATCCCCACGCTAGCTTGGAAGGCATTTCCATGAGGCTAGTTGTGCTTTTCTGTTGTGTCGGCCCTGACCAGCGTGAACCGTGCGGCGAGGACGTCGTCCGCACTTGCCAAGAACAACAGAATGGATGTGCAACACCGCGCTAAAATTTACACCAGGCTGACAGACACATTCATACTCAGCTGGCTGCTCCTCGGGGGCTTGATCTGAACACTGTCCATGCAGTTAGGTTGTTCTCACTGTTTTACAGAAAAAAACAAACAAACAAAAAACCAAACTCTTTGGCGGGGGAAGGAGGTGACAGGAGCGTGGAGCAAGAAATGTGCATGTGTATATTGGTGTGTGGAGCAGAAGGCAATAGTCCATGGTGTGCTTAGCGGTACGTAGCTGTAGCTGAGGGAGGAGGAAAGCGTTATTTCTGCACTTGAGTTGGAAACCGCTGGTGTTTGCACTGCAGATGGCTTTACCTGTGGCTGCCAGTGGTGGGCAGGCTGGGGATGATGGCGGTCTGCAGGGACTGGGTGGTGACTGAGCTCGGTGGCCCCAAACTTGCCAGGGAAGCCACGTGGACATCTGCTTGCCTCCATCTTTGAGGAAAAGGGAATGAGAGGCTGCACATCTTCTGATGAGGAAAAGCGTGCCAGCGGGAGAGTGACCCAGATCTCCTGTGCTGGGCAGGGGACAAAGGCCAGGTGTGTGCTCAAAGCTGCTCAGGGCAGATGAGGAGGGCACAGTGTCATCCATATTACTTCTTCATATGTGAAGACTAAGCTGGGGAATAACAAAAAAGCAAATTATGTTTGGCCTGAGAGAAGCACTGGGAAGAATTGGGACTGAGAGGAAGGAGGAGGGTTTGTGCCATCGTGGTTGTGCCAGGCTCCTGGTGCTCTGGTTCAATTAACACCAGTTTCTCTTGAGCCACTGGCACTCATCACCTTGAGTAAAAAAATCTGCACTTGAAAGGGGGGTCCAAAGCACCAGAGCTGAGGGGAGCGACCAGGGAACGTACCGGGACTGGGGACAATGTGGCCCATCCAGCTGGGAGCCGTCAGATGGGGGCGAGGAGAAAAGGGCAGAACTGCATGTGAAGGGAAGAGAGAAAGAATAGGCCAAGAGCTCAGGGCTGCAGGTGGGAGAATGAGTTATGATAATGAGATTTGAAGGCATAAGTCGTTCTGATGTCAACCAGTTTTTAAAGGACTTTGCATTTCTCTTGGACACATTCATTCACGTCCCTTCTTTTCCTAGGGATGTCCCAGCTCTTCTGTAGTCCAAGCAGATCTGGAAAGTTGGGGGTTTTCACCAGGTAAAGAGAGACCTTTCCTGGATTTTATCTGTGTGTCTTTCTTCAGGGAAAATACGAGCTTTTTTTCTTTTTTAATTCCTTCTCTGAAATGTACTAAGCTTCTCCTCCTGCTCTCTACACAGCTGCCCCTTGGGAGAGGAAAAGGAAATTAAACAGCTAATGGTTATGCTTTAATTAGGCTTTATTGGAGTTAACACAGCTTATGCTCTGCATATGTGCTGCAGAGAGATACTTAAAAAATCCTGTCTTTGCTATTATGAGTTTATGAGAAAGGAAGCCCAAGGAAGATCAATACATCCTCTGTGTAGATTACAAATGGTTCATGACGTATGTCCACAGGAGCTGTTTTTAGTGAGGGTAGTCTAGTTATTATGGATTTGACATGAACTTGGCCTGGTGCCCTGAGGGAATGCAATGTAGGCATAATTTGGTCTTCCTGTAATTGTCTATTTAACTTGGCAATCCAGAGTAATTTTTTCCTGTGAAATGAGACCGAGACGTCACTAAAGCGGTGGTCAGATTAATTAATGAGACATAATAATACTCCTAATAAAAGCTCATGAGCTGAGTCCTCTTCCCTCCCCTTTCCTCTCCTCCCCTGCTGTCCTCCCCCTGCTGAGAATGCAGCTTCCCAGGAATCCGTGAGTCACACTTCGTAAAGGAGTTTCTTCTTTAGTTGACGCAAACAATACGCCGGAGAAAAATAGTAAGTGCAGAACCATCTGTTTGATGAAGTCCTTGACATTTTATTTCATTTCCCCCTATTGCATATTAAAGGAAGTCAATAGAAAAACATTTGCTAATTATACCACTGTTTACTGATTGCTGGGGCGGCTTTTATTGTATTTATCAGAAGCACTAGCCTGTCCTGCAGTCCCAGCTTCAGCATCCTCCTTTTCGCTTTGTGCAAGATGAGCACAACTGTGGCCATGGGTGCTCCATAAGGTTTTTGAGCATTTCTTCTCCCAGCAGCTCACAGAGGGGTGGAAATGTGCCTCTTCTGTGCAGGAGAGAAAGCTGGGAAAGGTGATGGGACTGCATGGTTTTGGGGTAATGTGCTGAGCTAATGGCAGAACCTGAAGCTGAGGTTGAAACCCTGTACCTGAGGTTGGACGTTGGGAGGGAACGGTTGCCATTTCCTTTTGTGGGGCCAGGATTTTGTGCTCGGTGTCTCGGCTTTGCGTTTGGGCTCAGTAAAGCTTGACGGTGAGGCCAAATGACAGTGCTTCGCTGTGACTTTGATAGCGTGAGCAGCAGCTGCCATCTGCCCCTTTGAAAGAAATCTCCTAAACAGGCCGCTCTCACTACCTCCTTCCCAATGTGTTGGACTGTGTGCTTGTTTCCCTATCTGGTTCCCTTTGTGTAGGTATAGTTTTATGGCTTAAAAGTGGTCCCTGGACAGTACAAGGGATGAACAGTAACATACAGAGCCTCATACCTCCCTCCGTCTGGGATTTGGATTTGGCTAATGGTCAGAGCAAGCCAATGTTATTTGGAAACAAGTTGGTGGCCAAAGGCCAGTTATATTAGGCAGCTATTTCCTTTGCAAAATCTAAGCTATTGGCACTCATTAAAAGTCACACTAATGAATCAAATGGCTGTGAACTAAAGCAGTTTTTCTCCCACCACACCATGTAAGGCCTAGCCCATTACTAGGAAGGGAAAGATCTGCAACACTGAGGAGGACATGGTGACCTTATCTAGGGATGAGGACACTAGGAAATTCAGAAACACCAGCTTGCCTTTGGATGAGAATTCAGTGCTGATGAAAGAATCTATTTCTGGTTATTTCCTTGGGTACAAAAGACTTGATGAATTTTCCAGTCCACCATTTGGACAGATTTAAGTGATTTTATTACTTATACTTCCATGCAGATTCTATCAGTAGCACTGGTCGCCCTGACGGGCTGGATGTTTTGACTCTTCTCTCTAACATCAGCTCATTTGGACAGGTTTATGTTCCCTGCGCCATAAAACTCTCAGTTCAGAACACAAACAGTGGAAGATATATTCCTCCATGGCTCTAACCCATGGTAACACATAAGCTAACTTGGCTCCAAGGAGTGTGCATCACACGTTGGCATGTTCTCTGAAAAGTTATCATGAAAGGAATTATTTTAAAGCTAGAGGAAAATGGTTGTCTGATTGTGAAGGAGATACCCGGGGTTCACACCACCACTTGAAGCACCCAGCATGTGGAAACCATTCAGTAGAGCAGGCTCCAAATGGCTCGAGTCATCTTCCAGACTCCAGGGTGACAAATATGGGAAAGGTCAAAACTGACACACTGGCTGGAATGCATTTATGAATGTTGACTACATGAAATAACATAGCTTATATGGATAACTTCATAAAGTAGTTATATCTTCTGACAAGTAGAAGTGTGCAGTACAGAGAAGCCTCTATTGGTTCCCAGTTTGTTTCATTTAGAGAAATCTTGGTGTTTGCAGCAATGGTCTTAGCTGGTAGATAAAAATGCATGTGTGGTTTTTTCCTCATGATATCACTCTTTCTGTCTGGTGGTCTTTTGTGTCATTCTGTCTGTAAATCCTTTTTTGAAATGTGATTATACACAGAGGAGAAGCAATAGTTAGCTTCTGGTTTGTTATGGCTGCTTTGGAATTTTTTTGGAAGATTTTTTTTATTATGCTAATAAAGTTCTACTGATTCATGGGAAGGAAAACGTATCTGCTGCTTGGAGTTGTATGTAAGGTCCAATAGCCTCCCCACTATGTTTTCTACTTGTTTCCTGCAGTGATTTAGAACCAAAATGGGGGATATACGATGCAATAATTTCATCCTATGCTCCTCTTGTGTAAGAATCTTGAACAAAAAGAGGTAAATCTTGGATATTCAAAGAACTTCCAGTTTCCATCCTATAAAACCATGGGCTAGGACTGCGTCAGTGTATCATGGTAGCGAATGGTCAGACAGTAAGTCCTGAAGCAGCCTTTTTTTATAAAAGCATTAATGATGAAGTTATAGAAGGTTTCTTTCCACAAGGTTTGCAAAAAGGTTTTGCAAGGTTTGATTCCAGTCACAAAAACATCACAGGTTCATTTTGTCTTATTCTGACTCAGACCACTTCTCACTCCATAAAAATGGCCGTGTAATGTGTGCGTATTTGTGCGTAATGTCATCGCTAAGCCTTCATAAATGACATGAATGTGCAGACTTCTCTTTCCTTACTTCCCCTTGCTGAGGGCATCCGCAATCGCAGTCTGATCTGGCAGAGCCCATCTGACCAGCGTTGTCGGTCACAGACCGCCACAGACCATTGCTGCAATGCCGTCTGAAGCACAGCACTGAGAAGATCATGCTGAACGGGTGCCACCTCACTGGGGCAACACTGAGCCCGGGGAGCTGGAGCTCAGAGGGCTCCAGGACAGACTGAGGACACATCCCACCTCAGCACACCACGCTCCTTAGAGGGATTTTTGACTCCTTTCTGCCCTCAGTCTGATCTTTTCCCTACATCGGGTGGTGTGCCATGACTGCTCCTGGGACTCCTCTGACTGAGCAGCAGAGGCTGGAAGACACCAAGAGGCCACGAACCTGTGCTACTGCAAGAGCATGTTGTGCCTGAGGGCTTGCTTAAAATTTAAATCTCTCTTACTTTCAGATTGGACGCATGGCATGTTAGAGGCAGATTGACATGAAACTCAAAGCCTGAAGATAACCTTTGAGAGCCACCTTTTAGGCTCATCAATATAGAATATTTGAAGCCAGCCCAGGTTTGGTTGCAATTGTGCTAGGAACTAGTACTGCTGCCTAAACTAGGGAAATCCCCAGCACATTAATATTTTGGATTTGTTTCTTTAAGTCTCAAGGACTTTTCACTTGTATATATAATACTTGGGACAAGTCCCAGACCTTGTTCCAACATGTTCAAAGGCATCCAAAGGTGTGATAAAAAGGTGAATGAGATGTTTACCACGACAAGAGAGAGCTATCCCCTGCCCTGCTTTTCAGAGCGATGTTTTCCTGCGTGCATGCCTGGGGCTGTGGGCTCTGTGCTAGCAGGGGAGACAGCTGATCCCTTCTCTTTGTCATCCATCTCTTGTTTCATTTACAAGAGCATCTGTGGCTGCCTATTGGCTTAGTCGGAGGCAAGGTTTTGTAGATAGAAGCAGAAGGACAAGGTGCACCCCTGGGTAGTGGGACAGACAGAGCTGAAGGGGCTGCAGGAGAGGCAAGGAAGAAACCCTGACAGCTTCCCCGCTAGCTGATTAGTAGCACTGGCATGCCTTCAGAGGAGGTCAGCCTCTGCTCCCATGCCCAGCGGAGGGGATCCACCGTTGCTCCCAGCAGAAGGAAGAGGAGGAAGAAGGGGTCTTTATTCAGTCATGGTAACTCCTCAGGCACTCTGCAGACCAGCTGGATCCCCCTCGCTGATGGAGCCATATTGTTCCTGCAAAAAATGCTTCCCTTGCATGGGCTTGACTTGGATGCATTGATGTAGTTCCTGGGTTTGATATTCCCCTGTTTGCAAGATAACATAAGCAAATACGTTCTTTTGATCTTCCACGCAGCTTTGTGATACTATACTTGCAGCTCCATGCTTTCTTTCACAGATGTCAGATTCAGCTGCCACATGGGATCTCCAAGAGAAACTGTTTTGTGTGTTTTTAAAGGAAAATTACCCAATTATTTTGATGGAGTTAATGCAGAGATGGTGACCTTTACATTCAAAGTTGTTATGCTGCAAATGTTCCAAATACATTATGTGCTCTGCTAAAGCTGCTGACAGGTTCTGCATGATTAATAGTGTTTGTAAAGCATGTACAAGAGTTCAGAAGCCTAGGATAGAAGAACTGGTATGGGTTTTATTTTGCACTAAACCTGATAAATGTATGGTTGGATTTGGAGTATTTTTTTTTTCTTTCGAGAAATGACTTAATGACGGAAGAGAAAATCACTAATTCATTAAACAAGCTGTTTAATTTTTCTGGTAAGAAAAATAAAAGCAAAGCGTATTGGTAGTGGTTGGTCCAATATGTACATTTAGATTGATCATTTTTAAAGGAAGATTGATGGTTTTAATACATGGTTTTTACTTTAAGACTGGCCTGGTTCCTGCTTCTCTGGAAGTCTGTAGGAGCTCTCCCATCAACTACACCGGGTCGTGGTATTGCCAGGGGCCACATGCAGCTTGGAGGAAATTTCAGGGTGAAGCCTGACATGTAGGTAACAGAGGCAGGTGTTTAGGGAAAAAGGTATAAGGTTTCCCATTTGTGCTATTGTGAGGATGATGTGGGGGAAGTTATTCAACAAAATAAATAGACAAATGCAAGTTGTTCCTGCCTACTCGAAAGACATCTTGGAAAGACTCTTTTTCAGATTGATTTTATAACAAAACTTCGTGGCTTGCTCTTGAGCTGTTTTCCACTCTCACAGCATGTCCAAGTACAGGACTCTCCTCTTCCTGACCTGGTGCCGTGGCAGAGCTCCCTGCCCTCCCACACATGCCATGCTGTCCTGCATCATGGCTCCAGTTTAAGAACCTGTATAGCTCTGAGGGCTACTGGGGAGCCTCTCCTCATTTCCAGTGGCAGAAGCTGAGCAGAAGTCTCATGCAGACTCTGGGGAGAAGGGCTCTGAGTGCCCACGCAGGCATGCCCACTGAGCTCCACATGGAGGTCTCCTGCATGGATGGACTGACTTGCTAGTTGGACTCTAAATTGTGATAATGTAATGTTTACAGCCACAAATTTTCGGGCCAAGAAGCAGGATTATTTCTACATCACCTTGTGGCTAACACTGCACCGGTACAGACACACTTAATTGAATCCAATGATTTTTTATTCACAGGATAAGATGTGAGTAACATTGAAGCTCCTTTATATCATTCTGGCAAGGCAAAAGCACTTAGAAACATGTGCAAATTTTGTTTACACTCACCTCGTAGATTCTTAGGGCTGTCTGAGTAGAATGAGGAGGCTTTTATGTAAATGACTAGGGTATGAGCATTGATCTTGTGCCTTTCAGTCTACCACACGCATTAAAAATAATAATAATAATCCACAAATGTTTTAGGCTCCAGCTTTTCACTGAGCCAGAACTTGCAAGAAGTACTCAATACTTTCACCGTTAGCTCTGCATTAGCTGCCATACTGATTTTAGAAGGCTCAGGGGAAAAACAAAAACATTTATAAAGGCATTCTAATTTTTAACATAAGCTTGGGCTTTGATTGTAAAATGTATCTCATTTGGTCATCTTGGTTTTTAAACTTCATACCATTCCCTAAATTCATCACTTGCTGCAGCTGCTCAGCACTTAGCACCTGTACATTTACCCCTGAGAGACTCCAGACTGAACCAGAAGATTTTATAGGCATTGAGGCTAATGGCTAAACTTTCAAGATTTGTTTTTCAAATAAATGCACTTTTTTCCACATTATACTTTCAGCAGGCTGGAATAGTTAGAGGTTGCTTATGAGAAACCCACCATAAGGCCCTTTAACGTGGGGATCTAAAGAGAACCAGATTGAATTCCCTTTACAGAGTGAGAGTTTTTAAAGAACAAACATTTAATGAGTATCTCATTTCTGCATTAAATACTGAGGGTCTTTTAAGCACAGGTTTCGACTGATCTTAATGAAGAAAAGCGAGGGAGGGGTTCCTCTGTATTTCATGCTGTACTATGAAAAAGTGGAAATTGAATTTGTCTCTGTGATTCTTTTTTAATTTTGTGAACATTTGAATTTTCTGTTTTTCCTGTCCATGCGTTATTTTATAAACCTTCTTATCCTTGGTAGTCTGGGACTGTTTAGATTCCCTTCTCTCACATACACAGATATTCTGCTTACGCTTGAGTGTGTGGTAGAGCCCTTTGTTATTAGTAAAGCAAAAACCAGTAGGAACAGAGTGGCAGAGATAAGTCTGAAACACTGCCCCTTCCAAATGTTAGGAGTGGTTGGAGTGTCAATCTGGAGCAAAAGCTCTGTGGAGCAGATCTGGGTGAAGAGCTGGATCCCAAATGCCCATATAGGACGAACCACAAGTGGACACCTGGCCTCCAAGGCTGCTTTCATTCTTCTTGACACTCCGTCTTGGCAGTTCACTGAAGAAGGAGGGTGGGAAGAAACGTGGTGGAGGTTTCCCTGGGTCTCTAAACATGAGCAAGGGGAGCCTAAATCTCACAGCCAAATGCTGAAGTCTGGCAATGTGCGACCTGCTAGTACTTGAGTCTTTCTAGCGTACAGCACCTGCTGACATCAAGGCAATCACATGTTTATTTGGGGTGGGACCCTAAACTAGAACTAAGGAGCCCAAACATCTTACAGATGGACTTCCACAAGGGCAACTGTACAGGGTAGATGTTTTCCAGCTAACCAAAATCCTCCTCACAGGAAAAATAACACATCAGGAATAAACAATATCAGAGCTAATAAATATTCAGGCTTCTGGGTAACACGGTGGTATGACTTTAGTATCCATCCAATTTTAAACAGCCGTGCTTTATCCGTAATGTAAGCAATGGCAATAATTTTTAACCAATTACGTGAAGTTTGTATTTGATTTGCCCAGATGTGCTCAAACCTGTCGTATATCAGTAACAGCGTTCAGTGAGTTTCCTGGTCTTGTTTGACTAAAATCTTACATAAGATAAAGATAAAATGCCTAAAGCTATATATATTCCCTTTCAAATGTTACTATATGCAGCTGGAATAAATGGAAATTTCTCTATAACGCGTTGTTTATCTTCTTAGCTCCTTCTTGTATTTGAGCCAAAATGATAAACAGCACCAACATTTTTAATCATTATTCAGAGATCGTTAGATGACTTCATCATGTAGTATGAATTCATCATGAATCACTGCAATTGAAGGGAGCACAAGGGAAGAGGAAACTATTATTAGGCAATATATTATCAAATGAACTGTAACGATTTCCAAGATCTCTTCAGAGAATATTCTGCATGAACAGTACTTTCCTCACAAAGAATTATGATAAGCATTTCATTTTTTTGTGATCTCGCCGTAAACCATTGTTAGAACTCTCCTTGGAAAATATTTTTAGTCCTTATTCTTGGTATAGCTGAAAATCTGCTCTCTCAGGTTTCCTTCAAGGAGAAAAGCAACCCTGCTTGTCTCGATGTGATGATGAGGTCCTATTCCAAATTCACCCCATTTCAGACTTCTAGGCATGTTTGTGCAGTATAATTATATTTGAGTTTCCCTGTCACCTTTCAGAATTTCTGCCGTCCTCTGACAGAAATACCTTCACTGTCTTCCTCACAGAAAACCATACGTGATTTGGCTTCCTCTATGCGCAGAAAGTGCCTAGCAGACTTTTTGAAAGTAAGTGCAGGTTAGGAACGCGTGTGTAAGATTAGATAACAAAATTTACTGCCTCCCCAAGGGAATTAATTGAAGAATGTTCCATAACAAGTGCATTAGTCATCATTAGCCCCACCTCAATCTCAGCAGCAATTATTGCTTCTTTTCTTGAGTATTTGTGTTTTCCTAATTGACCTGCACATCGAAAGCCCTTGCAATAACATTAAATTCTTTGTGGGATGGTTAATTTACTGATATTGCGTATCCTGTATTCAGAATCCTTAACAGACTTTTCTCAACTGCTGCCCACATGGGAGCTCATGTGGAAATATTTTTAACCCTTCCTTGAGGGTGGACTATTCATTCATAACTGCTGTAAGGAGATCTCTGTGAAACAAGGAAAAGCACTTTTTCCGGTGCAGTGCAAGGGAAAAATCAGTGGGTTGTGTGGCAGCTTGGAGAGAGGCAGTTTTTATGGGATACAAGGGCCCACTAGGAAGATGCCTTCGATCCTTACTCAAGTTAATGCATCTTCTTCCATATGGAGAACCAAAAATCCCCAGACATTAGATCAGGTCAGGGAAGATACAAAGGATTTTGCAAGGCTGTTTGTGGATTTTTTTTTTGTTAAGATCAGTACAGATGAGGTTTGATGCCAGTGAAGCCAACTGGATGTACATCAGTGCAGAACTGATGCAAATGGGAGTTCAACAGAAATGTTTTCTTCCTGAGGCATCCTTGTTCCCCATGGAATTAGCCAATACTTTTAGAGAGAAATCTGCTGTTACTGTGCATGGAGAAAAAAGGCAAAAGACAGCTGCCAAAAGCTGTGAAATCCTATCCCACACTTCCCCATACCCTGCTTCTAAAAGATCTCTTAAAGACACTGTTTTAGGAGGAACAGCAAACATTCACTTTTTTTTCCCCCCTGTCTGTGACAACAAACTTTTCCAGGGCAAGACCTGGATCCTCTTTGATCTCTCCCATCTCCAGATTCCACATTTCAGTGGTGTTTTGAATTTTGGGTCTGAATGTTTTTATTTCCGCCCCCCCCGGAAGCCACTCTTTAATGCAGCCTAGCATTTGTTTCCATCTTCAATCAGTAGAAATGATAGTTTAAATCTTTATTTTGGGCTTCTGGCTATTCTCTCTCGTCTCCCCTCTTTATTTGACAGGGACCCTAGATTGTCTGTGTCTGCAAGTGACTGCGTTGCACGTACCTCCCTCTCTCTGTTGGCTCTGACTTTTAAAATTATATGCTAAGTACTAAAGTACCCAAGGGCCTTATAGAAGGTAGTAATTCAAGGTCAGGCTTCTTTGGATCAGGACACTGGCTTAAGCAAAAGATTCATGTGCGGCACATGCGGAACACACTGTGAATTGTGCCGAGAGATATTTCTCTTACGGGAAGACTTTGTGACTCACGATTATGTGTGAGTTAATGTCATGGTGCAAACTCTCAGCCTCCACCTGCAGCGCTGGCAGGTTGTCAGGATCCTCAGTATTACAGCCCGGTATTAAACAGTGTCTGTGTGCTATTGCCAGGCTACTGACTTAATTCAACCACTCATCTGCCTTGACACTGGAGGTACCGCCCTGCCAATGCTCTTCTGCTGTTGTCCTCTAGGAATCAGCGGGAAATATCCCCACATCCTATATGCTCAATCATCTGTCTTCTGTTTTGACTTATTCCCCCACTGCCCCTTGACTTTGTGGGTGTCCTTTGGCAAAAGTGTTTTCCCTGCTCATTTCTTCTTGCTCCTCTTGCTGCCTCAGACTGGGAAGCCTGCCGAGCGGAGGGTCTGGGATGCTGCAGGTCCTGCCTCATTGCTGACTCACGCTCAGTTCGCCCTCTGAATGCTACTGCCACACAAATAAATACTGGCTAGTTGACACAGATTTTTTAAAAAAGTGTTTGACAGAGCATCTTAACTCCAAATGTGACCGGGCAGTCACTTGACTGCCTCATCTCCATGCACACACTGCTGACTGCAAAGCAGAACAGTTCCAGTGCCTCCACACCAAAGCAAAGCTGTCGCAGCTCTACTCGCTCTTTCCCAAAACAAAACCAGGAACAGTTTGGACCAACCTAGGCATTAAAGCACCCACTCTGGAGCACTACTTTGACCACAGGCAGTTATCTGAAGGAGACATGTATCATACGAAGTCTTGGCATCTCATTCTTCTTAGCTGATAAATTTGGTTTGTGCCTTGAAAACTTTGAACCACCCCACAAACAGGGATTTTACTTTAATTGAAGTTGCTGATGGAATGAATATTGCTTTTCTTGATGTGTTCGGGGTTTTTTGGTGGTTTTACCTTTGTAGGGCAGGCTGTCTCATCTTCTCTTGGTGTCAGTCTTTGCTAGGACAGAGTAGAACCCTTCTCCCTTTGACTTTTATGGCAAATTAATTATTGGGCCATTCATAGTAAGAAAACCTAAGGAAAGGGTGTGTCGTAATCTCTGTGTAATGAGTGCTGCCTCTATTTTGCCATCTTTGGCAATCTACCAAAGGGAGGTTAATTATTGCTTCATTTTTTTAATCTTTCATATTCAGGTGGATGAGCAACACCCACCCAAAGCTGAGGTAATTCAAATATTGCTGTGGTACACAAACTCAGATATACCTCTTGCAAGCAGCAGGACTTCGTAGACACAATATATTTTCATTGCTGTTTTCTAGAATAGATAGGTTAATAGACTTTCAGACTGCAGTAAACCCTTGCAATTATCTAGTCTGACCTGTTTTGTTACAAAAGCCATAGATTTAATCCAGTGATTCTGGCCTTTAGCCCAACAAATTGTTTTCAAGCTAGGACATATCTCTTTGGAAATACATTTGCCCTTCATTTAGAGACTCCAGCAAATGGAGAATTTGCCACAGCCCATAGTAACCCGTTCTAAGTGACTTGTTTGTAGTGTTATAAGCTTACAGTTTACCTCCCATTGAAACATTTACTGACTCCCAAATTCCAACCCCTGGATCTTCCACTTTCAACTGCCAAAGGAGGGACTCTCATATTAGCTCTCTTTTCTTCACAGAGGTGCTTGGGGACAAGGCAGACAGCTGCCTCTTAGCTTCTTCTTTCCAGTGCCCCATATATAGACTTCTTGCAGGTTCTCATGGTTAAAGGTAGGTTTAAATTGCTGTGACTGCACTGCAGATGGATGTGGCCGTGTCAGACTTTCAGCCTGGTGGTCTGGGCAGGGCATAGTCCATGATACGCTGCGTATGGGCCTTCAAAGCTGGGAAATACATGGCCTGCACTGAGTCCCATGTATCCACTGCTGCATTAACGGCCCAAGTTAGGTCCAGTAGGTTTGCAAGAAGTGCCTTTACTGAAAGGGGAGATGCAGCATCATTCTGGTGACTCTTTGAACCCTCTCTGTATTGTCAAGAGGCTTTGTAAAGGATGGGCACCTTCCTTCTCTGCTGCAGACAGGCAGGACTGAAGCTGGACTGCAGCAATCCCCATCCTTCCCAGCTTCCAAGCGCACCCCTGCTGCTGTGGTAAAGCAGAGGGAGCAGCAGCATTGGGAAGGCGACCTCCTCTGCTAAATGAAGGGGCTGAGAGGGAGGGCATCCCTGCAGCACCTTTGCTAAGCTTTGCTGGCGTGAAACTAAGGGATGAATGAAGAGGAGGACTCTTGAGTAGCCATATCCTGGTCTCAGCTTCTCCATGGGGAGCGGGAGAAAAAGGAATAGGACCTCTGTGCCTAGGAGGTGACTAGTGGGCTGGCTGCTCTTTGAAACATAGCAGTGACGAGGCACAGCATGCGTCAGGAGAGAATCAAATTGATGCAATGAGAAGGGAAGGAGGAAATTCAGTGGCTTGTGCATCCCAGAAAGCGGGTGCGGAGTGTGGAGCCAAAGGACAGGGTGGGAGACTGGGAAGACAGGGGCTGACGGTCTTGGAGAAAGGGAATACTAATGGGGAAGAATAAAAAGCAGAGGGAAAGAAGGGGAGGGAAAGCCTACATGATTGCTGAGACCACCGTGAGGTTCAGCAGATGATGCTGCAGCCTTTGGAGGCTCTGCAGGGAGGCAGGGGCTGCCCCTGCTCCTTGGCAGCGGTAGTGGGGGCTGAGCTGGGCCAGCTGGAGGCAGCTGAGGGGTTGCAGGGCTCAGCCATAGGGCTGTGTGCTGGCGGGTCTCTGCTCCTCTGCCCCGTGCTGCAGCAGAACGGGGGTTTCGGCCTCCCTGCTGCATTTTCTTTTAAATGAAAGGCTACCTACCACCATGTCCTGTGTAAACAATGGCATGTTACTAGAGAAATATCGTTCTGTAGGGGCTTCTCCCCTCCCAGCTAAGCTGCCACGTGTGTTTGATGCACTATTAAGCAGGTTTCTCCCCAGAAGTAGCTGCATTTTGGGGATGGGTGAAGTGATTTTGATACAGGGCCTAGCCTTCCCTTTACAGTGCTTCGGCAATCCTCGAGATAAAAGGCAGCGTGTATGAGTAAAATGAGTACAAAAGCTTGCTTTCTGCATGGGCTATCAGCTGGCTGCAGCATGCGTAAAGGCATGCTCACGATTTCTCTTGCTGTCTCACTTACTTTGACATTAAGCACAAATAGACTCTGCTTTGAGGACTTATAGAGAGCTGTTAGCTGATCTGGCATTTTTAATTCCTCCTGAGCCCCAAGAACCCTGTCCCAAGTTGCTTAAGATAACCAGATGTTTAAGTGACCTAAACACTTTTATAAGTGGTACTGTAGTTTGTTCAGAGCTGCGTGACATTCTGAGTGTCCTTTATTCTGCTTTGGCTCATTTCCCCGGAGATTTCCCCCTAACTTCAAAAAAAGATCTGGCCAATTACTATTTTGAAATTTAAGTTTTATTCCTGAGCCTAATAAATGGAAGGCTGATTGACCGATTTGATTGGCGGTAATTTATTTTCCAGTTGGCACTTCCTAGCTCTTTTGTATGCAACTTGACAGCGTGTTCTTCTTGATAAAATGTTTTGGGCAAAGCTAAATAAAAAGGGGGAAAGAGGGAGGGAGGGAGAGAAGGCACTTGCAAAGTGCTGGAAGATTTGGAGGAATTCCTCTGCGGTGAAGAACAACAAAGGAAGGTACCAGGAAACCAAGTATTAATTTCCCGCACCACCATTAGCCTGACACCTGTTAGCCCTGACCATTACCCAGAGCTGAGGGGGAAAAGGCTAATCTCTACCACATTTATATCAACAAACTCGAACAAAAAAGCTGCCTAATTATCCCATTGAACCTGTGTCAGCTTTAAGGCCGGCTCGGTTTCCCAGGCTGGACGCCTGCCAGGACCAGCAAGCTGGGGTTCATAAGCTGCATGCTAATGACAACGTCCTTTCATTCCAGCAGCGGCATAATTGCCAAAAGCAGTTTACAGGCTCATTATTTTTATGGTTATATTTCAGATGACGAAGTCAAAGGTCAGCCCAGGGTTTGCTTGGCAATGCATTGGAAATAGTTTGTTTAGCAGAGATTGCATCTTAGTGATAATGGTGGGGCACCTAAAATAGCTGCCTGTTTTTCCCGGGCTGTAAGGGGAGGATGGCTGAGGAAGGAAGCAAAAATGACGAAGGTGGACTGAATATGGCTAAATGTTTAGTGGCTCTGCTATGCCTATTTTGCTTCTGCTGCTGGTGGTGTTGTGCTTCTCAGTAGTCAGCCTGACTTGGTGATATGACATCCAAAGCCACGGGATTCATTTGCTTACAGTAGAGAAGATTTGAAGTCCAGGTCTCACAGTTGATGTAAGATGTAAAGTTAAATCATAGATTTTGGTCCAAAGATTAATTTCCCCCAAGCATTTCAGCTGAAAAGAGTGAGGAGAATGGTTGTTGCAGTGTTTTAGTTTCCTCATTGCAGGAGCTCGACGTTTGGATTTGAATTTGCCTGTATCCAAAACTCAGAGATGATTTGGACTCCTTGCTCCCATTTGGTCAGTGATTACACCTGGTTTCAGTGGCAGACATCAGGTTTGGGCCAGTGCTTTTCCCACAATGGCTCAGATCAATTGTCTTTGTTCAAACCAAAGTTAATTCAATCTCCTTTGGCCATCCTTGCACTGGCAATAAATCACACTTACCAAGTTGTTTTTTTTTTTTTAAATAAACTCCCAGCTCTCTTTGTTAATTTTTTTTTTTTAAAAAAAAGGTAGCCAAAAAAAGGAGGAATTTCAGGTCTTTAGTTTTTTGACTAGTGACAAAATTTGGGAACGACAGCTTTAGGGAGAAGTGGTGAGGAGAACAGGCAAGTTTTGTCTTCAAATACCTTTGGAGCAGTGCACAACGTCTGAACTAAGGGCACGCGTGGATTTCTGGTCGTTTGTGCCAGCATTTCCTCGCTAAGCTGTGCTTTGTGTGAGCAAGAAACCCAAGCAGAGCATCTCCTGTGCTACGGAGGGCATGCCCTGGGGCAGCCGGGACGAAGGGCATGTCGTGCCTGTGGTGCTCCTGGGCCACAGGCAGCAGCTGGGAATTGCTGTTGGAGAATAGGGAGAACCAATACATTTGCACAATACTAAAGCCTACAGCCTACACTGTGTGTGTGCGTGCACGCATACAATAAAAGCGAATCCTTTAAATGCTTGTGTTAGTACACAAGCCCGAATGAGTATCACGGGTCTGGGTTTTGCCATAATATTCCTTGGCTGCAGGGGCTGACTACCGAGATTTATATTCACATGTAAAGCAGTAAGAATACAATTAACAATGACACATGGAGAAAGTCACTGTCAGTTGGCATTAGTTTGATGGTTAATGTGATTTTTTTTTTTTTTTTTTTTTTAACTTCCTTTCTCTCCATCCGTGCTGGAGCTGTGTCATCCTAGGCTCTGGAAGAAGGAAAGTGAGATCTACATATTTTTCTGCTTCTGTGATTTCTATGGCTGTCAGTCTGGCACCAGCACACAGTTCCCAGAGAACATCACACTGCCGCTGTCTGGGTGGGTATATAATGGCAAAGGAAGTGAGTGCAGAGAGAAAGAGCTAAGCTGAGTGTGCAAATATAACACCATAAGGAAAAACAGGCACCCCTTTCCTTACAGCCCGTCCTTCCATCCTTTAGTATGGCAATTTCCACATGGACCAAATGACCATTACCCAGCAAGCTCTCATGCAGAAACTTCAGAATGAAAATACCTCCATATCTTTCTGAAATCAGAATCCAAATGTTGTCACTTGTTTCTGTCTCAAATATCAAACCCTTGTGCTGCTGAAATCACTGAAGATGATTTCCTATTCCAAGGAAAGCACAAGCAAAATGGAAAATGGTTGAAGACAGCAATCACATATTCAAACACAGGTATGTGATGCGAAAGTTAAAGGAAGGGCACAGAAAAAGTGTTACTAAAATACTTCTCCCAGCTTCACTGTGTGTATTAAAAAAGCAAACGAAAACGACATCTCTCTTTAAACTATGGTTGAATTGTATTTACTATAGTAAAACTACAGGAGTTTGGTGCATAGTATAATAATAAATAATGCCAGTTTATTAAGTCAAACAGTAAAACTATAGTCAGTCTCGGCTCTAATACAGTAACGTGGCAAACCATGCTGACTGTGGCTTTATAGTTTCTTTAGCATCTGCAGTTAGTTACAGCAGTTTTACTATCTACGTTTCAATATACTCTTCTGATTAAAAGCCCTCATAGTTTTTTTTATTAGATTTTCTGTCTACATATGTTTGATTTACCAAGACATTGTGAAATAGAGAAAGTTGCTTTGAAAGTTCCCTTGATGTCTTGAATTTTTTGTAAAACATAGGAATAGGATGATAGGAAGAAGTGAAAATCCTCTTGAACCTCCACTGTAGCATATCAAATCGTGGGGGCAACTTGTCCCCGGTAGATACCATGCCTGTGGTAGAAACCAGTTTTCTTCAGAGGCAGCTGGGTCTGGTCATTGTGAGACAAAGGAGCCAGACTAGCTTTGGCTGGGGCCAGCTGGCTAATTCTTGTATTTTGGTGTCGCAACTCGCATAGTCCTGCAAGTGTAGTAAGAAGATATGGAGCAATTCAGTTGGGATTAATGGCTAAAAACCTCTACTGCCTTCTCTGCCAGGACAGTTTACTTATGTTTGAGCTGAACATGGTATTCTGGCTCAAAAACTGGAGGCATGGGTTAGCCGGGGAGGTAAGGGGCCAAAAATATCTAGACCTTTTAGATCCCCTGTCTACAGAATAGGAGACTCCAGTGAAGATCACTCATCTCTTCTAAAGTCAGTATGTGGACCTCAGTGCTGCACTGTCTGTATTTCAGGTAAGGCCTTGAAAAGGGGGAGCCAGTGGACATTAGGAACCTATTACTGCGCTTCTAATTAAATTAAGATTTTCCTGCCTTTCATCAAAGTTTCCCTTCTCTTGGTTGCTGGCTAGCTGTCCTCATCCATCAACACATTTAGTGTTCCTGTTAAAGTGTCCCACCCCAAAGTAGCTCTTCTCCGCTTCAGAAAAAAAGCCTTGGCTTCAGAGAAGCGAGTGGAAAATATCCTATTAATGGCAATGGGCAGGGAAAGAAATGGGCCAGTTATCAGCTTGTAAAGATGTTGCTGTGTGAAGTGGCCCTGACAGTTAATGAAGCTGCCTGGGGTTCATGGAGGTTGCCATGGTTGGGGGATGCAGAAGGGACTCCACAACAACAGTCTCACATTAATTCATATCTTGGAAGTGGGGTTTATCATGCAGGGATACCACCCAACTTCCATTTATTTCACTCCCCATGGGACAGCACAAAAACCCAGGAGCAGATGTCACCCATCTTTCTCCTTTGGTTCTTCTGGCTGGGCTACAGAGACCCTTCTTGACTGCGTGTAGCTCAGGCAAATGCAGGCGTGCCAAGTTTACAGCCTTCTGCTTGATCCATAAAGAGTGCACCCATTCCTCACTGCCTAGCAGGGGACAGCAATTATGGGGGCCTCCTCTGTTTTATATTTCCCTCTTTGTCAACAGTGCTCCCCAAGGATGGCTGGAAGGTCATGAGACACCTTCAGTGTCTGTCAGCCCTCCACTGATTGACATTGCAAGTGATGTGGGGAGCTGTTTTGAGGAGCAGGGTATGGACAATAAATTTCGACAGACACAAGAACCTGAAAGCCATCCACCTGGAGGAGGGGGTTACAGCCAAACTGAAAACTTTTAGGGTGCTCTGGCTCTAAGAGGCTATCAATCCAGAGTTATCAGAAACACCAGTTGTACAGTTTAGATACTCACTTATTCCAAATCATAGAGAGCCATTTCAGGGACCTCTGTGTCTTTCTTTGTTACCTTGCCTCTGGGGACCTTCTGGTATTGGCAAAAATAATAAAAAAGGGTTTTTATGGGTCATGCTATAGCTTTAGAAAAGTCAAGATGTGTTTTCTAACACCAGTGTTGTGCAACAAACATGAGGGATCAAAGAATTTTTCCCTTGTTCTGTGTCAGAATAACTTAGACGAAGGAGAAAATCTCATTTACATCCTTTCTTTCTGCCTCACTGCAAAGCTTCCGACCCCCAGTCTGTCCTCCCATCTGCATTGCTGCTTCAGGCTTGAGAAAAACGGTATGTGGTGCTTTTGGTCTACTTTTAACAAAAACAGAGATACAGAGTGCCAGTGGATGTCCTGTCACATGTTTTCTGCAGATAAACAGAAAGGGACATTAAGACAATGTAGGATGCTTTCCCTCACCTGCAGTACAAGCTCTGATAAGATTTTTTAAAAAATTATTTCTCCTATATTCTAATTAAAACATTAATTTCTTTTAGAAATTAACTGATTTTTTTAAACAGCTGTTGTTTTCATTTTCATCTGAAAGAACATTAATCATGCAGCTGTATTCAAGTCAAATATTTTCTAGTTTTGGAGCCATTTTGTGTTATTGCAGCACAGCTTTTAGTTGTGCCATATGTCAGACCTTAATGCAAATAATGAAAATACAGGGAATTCTAAGTCCAAGAAACCAATCCCATCCTAGAGCTCGGAGCGAAGGCTAAGCTCACTGACGGACGTAGGCACAAAAAAAGCCTGGCTGCTCTTAGACAGCAAGTGAATCTCATTTTGGGGTGGTGGATTATTTGCTGATCCATGAGTCATTTCACTGACAGGCAAACTCACACTGGAGATCTTCTCTGGATCATTTAGCAAAATTTCACCAAACCAGGCTCTTATGAGATTTCTTATAGGCTGGCAATGTCCCAAAAGCTTCTCTTCAGGTTATGGTGGTGGTTTTGGAAAATTG
Source organism: Balaeniceps rex (assembly GCA_013401315.1). Lineage (NCBI taxonomy): Eukaryota > Metazoa > Chordata > Aves > Pelecaniformes > Balaenicipitidae > Balaeniceps > Balaeniceps rex. The sequence continues at coordinate 147,491 of VYZW01036963.1, read as the reverse complement.
CAGTAACCACCTTAAACTAAACTTTCCAGGGACGGAGAATCTGATTTACTATATAGAGGGTTTAAACAGGCTAAGGTGTGACTAAAACTCATCTCGGTGCTTCAGATAGTGATGATAATATAAGAAAACCTTGCTGCCAGGTTTTATTTGAAGCAAATGTGCTATATGTCCCTCTTCCTCTCCATCTCTGAAGAATGTTTACAAGTGTCTCATGTAAAAGCAAACTCCCAAAGCTTATCTGCAACTGCATCTTTTGTTTCCAACTGCTTTAAAATGGAGGGGGAGTCCTGTGCATTGACACCAGTAAAACCATTAGATAAACAAACCTTTATTTCCTACATTTCCTTAAGGCTTCAGATCCTGCCTTATTTTTTTTCTTCCTCCTAATGCTCCGCTCATTAACAGGTTCATTTGATTCTTTCCTTGGGAATTCACCAGAGTTTGCCCTCAATCTCAGGGCAAATAGTTTAAAAGTGACCTGCCGGATGGTGTTCGTTAACTGCTTCAGTCCCAACGGGACACTGATATACCCTTAATTAGGATGTGAAGGGAAAAACCTCCAAGTGCTCCAAGATGACTTGAGAAAGTTAGCTGAGAAAGCCTAGCTGTTCATCTTCCAAGGTTCAAGGCAAAAGTGGAAAGGGAACAGGAAAAAAAATCCCACATCAGGAGTGAAAAGGAAAAGCAGAAACATTAGGACAACAGTTATGCACCCTGTCGCATTTTCTCTGTTGGTCGTTTGTGTGTGCGTGTGTGTGCTACAATATAAATGAAGAGTTGAACTCTCCTAAGAATTATACTAGGGCGCAGCGTGAAAGTGCTCTCACGTCTTTTTCATTCCCCTTCAGGTACAGATACCTGACAGATGTGCAGAGCAGAGCAGCAACGCTCCTTGCCTTGTGGGAAGTACTTGTTTATTCAGACTGGTCCTCTTGAAAGAAAAAAGCCGTGAGGCACTTTACGCGGTCAGTAGGGTACCGGTCTGCTGAACCAGCTGCAGTTCGGCCATGCACAAGAGTTAAAGCCCTAATACCCCTTTCCTGTGAAAGGCTGGAGAATTGGGGTGGGGAAATTTGACTTTGGAGCCATAGTTTAAGAAAATGAGCCCATTCAGTAGAGCCGCTGGGAATGTGCTTACCTTTAAGCACCTTAACGAGTCCTCACAGAAGCACTTTCCTGAACTGTGTTTGTTGTTCCAGCCATCGGTGATATTGTGTGTCTCTCTCACGCTTGTTACATTTGGTTGAGATTTAACACACTACTGTATAATAATAATCCTGTAATGTAATAACATCAAGGTTATTCCCCATAACACAGAACAGATGGTGGCACCCTGGAAAATGGCACTTTATCAAGCAGTTCTGTGAGGGATTGATTTTTCTTCTTATCCTTTCTTCTTCTTGAGAAATTTTCTTCACCTTCCAGTACTTTTTGAAGAGTATGATTTGATTGATTAAGGTCCTGCTTATGTATTTTCCATAGAGCAGTGGCTACATTTTTCAGCTCTCCTTGAAGGAGAGTTGGGTGGGGATCCTCTCTCTCTCACACTCCTGATTACTGGGTTGCAGAGCCAAGGTCCCTCCTGCCCCTTGCCCTAGCCAGGGGACTTGCAAACACCCAGTTCAGAGAGTCCAGCCAAACGCAGTACGATGCAAGGAACCACGCTGCTCAGACCTGCAAGATGGGGGCATTTGGAGCTTATACAGGAGCTGAACAGAACTGACAAATATATGTGTTTGGGACTATGGATTGCCAAAGGTGCCTGTGAAATGGGGTGGATTACAGTTTCAAGGCCCTCTCTGCAAGGTTCCTTAAGCTCCTTAGTGCTTATGGTGGAGGGGTCCCCCAGCTAGAGCTACATGAACAGCTCAGGAAGCTGGGTAGTCTTGTGGGCATGGGGCTCTGCAGGGTCTATTTCTTACTGGTTTTGTTATTATTCTGCAGATAACGTTGCTTTGCCCTCGGCACCTGAAGTATCTCAGGGTCTCTAGCCCGCACAGCATGGCTTTAGCACACCTTTAAGCAACCACATTCTGCCCAAGCCCCACTGAAGTGACTGTGAAGTCCTTCTGCAGATCTGAGCCATGCAGAGCTCAACCATGAAGGTCTGCTAAGCAGGGAGAATGGGTGCGCTTTAGCTTCACCTGCTCAATTCTCACCAGCATTAAGCTTTGCCGATGTAATCCTAAAATATTAACACTGGGCTGGGGGGAATCATCTTTCATTTAGGGATCTTCATGTGTTTCCCAAACATTAATTTACCTTCCTAGCTACCCTTATACCCAGCACATTTCTAAAGGCTTGTCCTGATTGCTTGTGTGCTTTACAGGCATGCCACAGACCCGACTGCATGCTATGCGTTAGTTTTGAGGATAACTTAACATATATTTGATCTGCTTGCTCTCTATTTTCATTATCACAAGTTTCCCAGACAGGAAGAATTAGCCCACCCTATAACCTCTGCACCTTCAACCTCTCCAGTTATTACTAATGGTCCTCATTCTCCTTCTCCTTCCTCTTCTTGAGCCTGGTCTTCCCGGATGGGAATGACCTCCCCTCCACCCCACCTCTTTTATTATTTCCAAGACTTGCTATGCATGAAACTGCAAACACCTGGCAGACATTCCAGGGAGTGATCTGTAGTGCGTCTCCTGCACTGCACAGGCATCTGAGCTGAACCTCGTTTTAGGGATCCCAGAGGTCCTCTCAATCAATAATCCATGTATTTTTATGAGAGCTGGATTACAGGGATTTGCAAAGGGGGTGATTAAGTAATGCTTCAAAGAGCGGTTACTACTAACACCTGCAGCATTAATAGGGATCTATTAATAGAAAGTGCACGATTTAGCAATAATCCCTTATTCATAGAAATGCCCCCTGATTTATGCCCTTCAAAATAGACAATACTTTCCATATATCCAAGTGGATTTAGATAGATGTGACTTCAACATCTGGCTGAGTGATGATATCTCAACTATGCAGACGTCATGCAGGGGGCCCAGAACAGTTAGCTAGAAAAGGGATAATAACCATGCTCCTTACATTGCTCACCACCTGCATGTTCATGCTGTGTGGAAATGGTTTCCTGTGCTGATCTATCTCAGGTGGTTATCTGCAGGTGCCCCAGCGAGACAGTCTGAGCATTGTCAATCACTGCCTGGGCACCAGGGAAACCAGTATTAACTCTTTTGCTGATGTGATGAGGTTAGACACAGACTCAGTGTCTGGGACGCAGCCTATCCTACCACAGTCCTGGAAATGTAGGGCTGACAGGTTTCCCCCAAAAAAAGACTCTGAACTTAAGATAGGATGCATATAGAGATCTTTTTTTAGAACAAGAGCAGAGCATCACACAAGTGAGTGCAAGCTCTCCAAAAGGTAGATCTCTCTAATAATAACGTTTTGCACTTAGCCAGTAGCTCTCCCTAGCTCTGTGCTGCCATCTGAAGCATGCAGAGCCATCAGAGGGTTGAATTCATTCATTGCTCTTGGGCTATACTGGGGTTTGTCTCTGTTCCTCTCAATAATTTTGCTCTTTGTTACGGTGACTCTGCTCTGTTGAATTGCTCTGTGTTGCACAAGTTAAATTGGACCAGGAAACAGATTCATATAGAAGGCTTGCAACTTTTCTGAAGGCAAAAAAAAAAAAAACCTGGGCTAGATTCAGCCCAGCTGAGTCCAAAATGTCTGTCACCCTCCATGAGCAAGCTGCTTTGGGTTCCAGTGGATTTTGATATTGGGACTCTTCTCCTAGCTCAAGAAATAGTCTCTCCCACTCCCATTTGGACTTGCACTTTTCACTTCAGTAGGCTTGCTCTGGATTTATGCCATCATCCCTGAGAGCAGACTGGATACTCGGCAGCCCCTGGACAGCTTAATTAAGGGCTGGAACTCAGCATAAATCCATGCAAAACTCTTTATTGTTTGCTTTTGTTTTGCTTTCAAGGCAGAGATCATGACGACAGGTCACTCCTGGGTACTCTATAAATTATCTAGGGGGAGAAAGTAATTTTTCAATGACATGTAGCTGTTACTCCAAACCAAACTTTGATATACTCCTGGGTAAAGTCTGTTGGGAATGTCCAGGCATTTCAAATCCTGTCGTTTTTCTTGTCTGTTTGAGTGGGAAGCAGTTTTGTTTTGTTTTGTGCCGTTCCCTGTTCCAGCGTACCGCACAGGTCCTGCACCACTCCAGTACTGTCTTTCTCCACCTTCAGCGCTCTCGGAAACACTGAATTTAGCCTGGCTGTGTCTAAATGCAGTCAGTGTCAGGGATGGGTGAAGATTCACACTGATTTATGCTGGTCCCAAAACAGTTCTTCTGTCACTAACTAAAAGCCCCACTTTTTCTCAGTGCACGTGAGCAGCCACCATGAATGGTTCCTGTCACCAGAGACCTTGTCCGTGTACAAAGGCAGAGCTTTTCCAGGGGCATATGGACCCT
>VYZW01036963.1:14552-142954 GCA_013401315.1 Balaeniceps rex | reverse complement strand
GCATATGGACCCGATGTCCAGATCCCAACCATCAAAAAAAAAAAAAATTATGCTGGTGTGAAAATGAGGGCATGATTTGGGGGCTAAAATGAAAATGAGATAGCCTGGGTATATCTGTCCTGCTCTCCAGGTGGAGGTGTTTAATCAAAAAGTGACCTTGTAATGGTGATGCAGTCAAGTTTAAACGTAGGTAAAAAAAGCTTACTTGTTTCTCATCACCTACTTTGGCCACAAAGTGATGAAGCTTATCCACTTCTTCCTCCCCCATGCCTCACAGCACTGCACACTTGGACATCTAATGCCACCAGTGGAAGGCCACTCTACTGTTTATTCTACCACGATTAGTTGTTTTGAATGGGAGAGACAACAAAAATGTCCTGTTTATTAGTAAGAGCTTTCTGACAAATATAGTACATAAAATAATGGTGTGAGGGACCCCTTAGAAAAGATCTAGTCTTTCTCCTGTGCACAGAAAGCTCAGGCATACCTTGATGACTTCTGTCATTTAACCCATCACTTCCCAAGTAGAATATATCTCAGACTCTACAGAGGGACCATAATGTGCAAGGAGACCCAGAATGGATTAAGTTAGCATGAAATGCATGTAATCATGAGATCAAGATCTATGACATGCAAGAAACGTGCAACAAAGTAGCACAGAATAAAGCTACTCCTCTTCTTCAATACATATCCTGCTGTATTTTCCAAAAAGAAGGGAAGAATTAGAGAGTAAGGAAAAGCTATCCTTGCCCTCTGGAATGCAGAATATAGGCTAATAATTTACATCCTCATCAAGCAGAATTTGCTGGTGGCTGCTGAGATGGCTTTTTTTGTGAGGTTTCTTAAATATGGGTTGTCTTTCTGTTTCTGCTGGATTGTGCTCTTAGCAAGTCACTTGTTGGTACTTTAAGAACTTCTGAAATTCTACTTTTACAAATCAGGTAAATCACAAGGAAATTTTGTTGGTTTGTGGGGTTTTTAAATCCTTTAATGATTTTACTTTTTTCTTTTTTTCATTTTTTTTTTTTTTTTAAAATGACTGGTGTCCAGACTTTGCATTCCCTGCAGGTCATGAGACATGCAGTGTGTTTAGCAGTGATGCCTGCTGGAAGAGTTTCTGTCTGCTGCTTGTCATTATAAGCAATGTGCTGCTAGGCAGAAAGCTACAGTTTGGCTGGTTCATGTTTGTCACTGCCTTCAAGAGGAAACCTCTTATCTAGAAGCTAGGGAAAGACCTTTCCAAATTCACTGTCTTACGCAAGCCAACTAGAGCTTATCACTCCCCATGTGTCTTGCTCTGTCTGTGGAGCCCATCCATTTCAGGCTCTGAGCTCTTCTTTCACAGAAACCATTAAAAAATTCTCTTTTTGACCAAAAGAAAAAAAAAAATCTGTTTTTTAGTGTGGGAAGGAGGGGCCTATCTTTGCACTCTGCTTTTTAGTAGACCTGTCAGGTTCCAAAAGACTGAGAAATTACTCTTAGGAAAACCTTAGGATAAATAAGATGGTAGTTTCCCCTGCAATCTCCTACCCTTCCTTTAGGTGGGACAGAAATGTGAACACGCTAAGTAAAAACGCCCAAGAGGGATGAGTCTTGGGTGCAGAATTTTTAACGAGTCTATTTTTAAACAAAAGCTCTCTGGAAGGTGGCAGTGGGTTCCCCAGGGGTACAGTTGGCATCACACAGGCAGGAGGGACATCTGCAGACAGACAAACACCCCTCGGACATCTGTGCCCTGAACGCAGTACATGGGAGAACAGCAAAGGCAGCAGTCTCAGCCCCCGTGTAAAGGAAAGCCACTCTGTCCTGCACTTGAGTAATCGATTCTCCTTACCTGAGTCCAACCCTCCCCGCAAAAAACACACATAAATGGAGAGGAAACAGGATCCAGCCCTCCCAAGGGGCAGCAAGTATCCTTGTAAAACAGGGCCTTTATGGGATGAAGGAAAAGAAAGTGGTAGGGGCCCCATCTGTGCAATAAAATATTTAAATATACTCTGGGACCGAATCAATAACTCTTCATTTAAGCCAGGCTTGCTGCTGTTTTCCTTTTTATTAATATTACCCATTATTAAAAAGACCAAAAGTTAGTAATCCAGCCAGCTTGTCTGGCTCTCTACCCAAGTCAGCCATCAATCGTCAAGGCAACTGTAAGCCTCCTACTCCACCAGTTCGTGCCTCAGTTTACCTGCCCACAGACAGGACAGAAACCTCATCTGAGAAGCAGTGACTGTGCAAAAGGGCTTTGGATAGTTGGATGTCGTGCATTGGAAGGACACTGGAAAAGGACTTAACATTGAGTCGGTAGAGGTATCGTGGTTAAGGCAAGCTGAAGATCTGCTCTTTTTGATCATTACTTCAATTACATTACATCCATTTAGACTGAGTTTTGACCTTATCTTTACTGTTGTTAACAGACCAGAGCCTTCCCTGCTGTAAAGAAGCACAGCTCTGTTGGCTTTTTTGTATCAGTTGAAGATCCTGCCAGAGTAAATGAGAACAAGGCTCCGGCCTCTTGTATTGTAGGATGAAGGGAAAAGGTGTATTACAAATTATAGGATTGCTCCAAGGGAAATGTATCCATTTTAGGAAGCCTCCCGTTGACTTGGAAGCCACCATTGCTAGCTAGGGACATGTTTCCAGGAAAACATCTCACATTAGATCAGTTTATGTCTTGACGACTCCTGAATATACTTAATTTTGTTCACTTTCTCAATGTGCAAGTGCAGCCTTTCCACTTATAACAGCCATTTTTTTCTTGTACCTGCTGTGTTTTAAAACCTGGCTTCTCTGGGAGAGAAGGTAGAAGGTCAAATAACTTGGTATTTCCTATAATTGAAAGTTTAAATGGGAGTTGAAACATTCTGCAAGGCTACTGCAGGAAAACCAGCATTCACAGCTCAAGTCACGTGCATTTAAGAGAGACACAACCAAAGAAGTACTGTGTTTACTCTTCAGCTCCTTTTTGGATGATTGTGACCTCTCAAAAATTCATCCTAAATTCATTTTTAATCTGCTTAATGACTGCTTCAAGAGCCAGCTGACCAAGGTTACAGGGACATCACCCAACAGGAGTTTCCTTTTTACAATCCTTGCACAGCAAGATGTTGCTGCAGACCTCAGGACAAGAGAAGGGTCCAAACTACAACATTAGACTTTGAATTTCAAATATCCTGAAGCTTGGAGGGGGTCAGTTCTGGGTTTTTATTCATCTCCTCCTCTCTTCAGAGCTACTAACAAATTTTAGGCTCTTTTTTCTGGTACTGTAGGCTTTTACCGAAACATCGAGTACTCCAAGGAAGGAGGACAGGTGTTACTCTGTACACAGGGTTTCCAAGAGCATCATAACATGAGGAGGTCTTTTTGTTAAGGAGCACAGGTTGCCTGAATTAAAGATACTCTGCCAGCTATTACTGGTGTGTCGTCTGCACTACACAAAAGGGGATTCTCATCACTGAGCCAAGACACACCCTGCTGCCAGCACCTCCTCTTCCTCCTCACCCTGTTTGTTTGATTTAAGTCAAGGCTTCCAAGTCCCATGTTTTTTTATGTATGCATACATATCTTTCTATTTGCAATTCTCCTGTCTGGAATACGTCGGTCTTAGAATTGTTACGCCAGATGCGGGTGAGATGATAAACACAGTCATCGTAAAGTTATAGCAGCTTTCTGCCAGCTCTCACGGTGCAGGTGAGGACGAGAATGGCTCAGTTGGACCCTGAAGTTAAACTAAGAAAAAGTTTATTGGTTTCATTCATTCTCACTTTTTATCTGAATAAATATTTTCTAAATTAGAATGATTATATTGCTAAGCTCTTTAGAGGACAACAGAATCTAGTAATACTGCATGTTTATAAATTTACTGAGCCATGTCCCTTCTAAGTTAAAAAAAAAGTGTTATGCAGTTGCTTGCTAGCCCCTAATGCGTTTTAATATTAGGCAACCCAACCTATTTCTTTGGCTGCTGCTATATAAAATGAGATCACTGTTGGCTGCAGATGCATGCTAGAGTAGGACTGTTGAAGAGTGTCTGCTGATAATAAGGATATCTATTCACAGCTGATAATACTAGTTAGCACTTCTGTAGCACTTTTGTGCATGCTCTCAAATCACTTTGCATGCAAGTAACACTTTTCAATCCCCTCACCATGCCAGGCAGATCTGAAAGAAACCTTATTTGAGTCACCCATATAATAGGCCACACAGTCAGTGAAGAAGACAAGGAGAAAATTCCCTGACTTTGACTGGAAAACACTATTAATTTTAAGCTTTTATTACGATGCTTCCAAACCACCTCCAACATTTTCACAGTATTTTATTTTATAACATTTTGCACAGATCTGCCTGCTAGAATAGAAAACACTTTAAGAGATTCAGTACAGTGGAAGGTTATGTTCCACCTACAGCACATTAATCAGTGTGTTTATTTAAGCCTAAATGCTTGAAACGTGCTTGCCTTATCAAAAGTGTGCTGACTACACTAACAAATGCTGCCTTCTGGAAATATAGCTCCGTAAGGCCCATATGACCTGCCAGCACTGTCCATACTTTGTACTAATTATGGGCTCCTCCCTAGGGGTTGGAAGTTGCTTTTGGTTTGCTTCAGGATCCAACGTTTCAGATGCTAAACCAAACCACCTGTGCCTGCAAAATGGTTAGAGATCTCAGGCAAACTGGTCATCTTTCATGATCTTTCCATTCCTTCCCCTTTGGCAAGAAATACAAAGCCGTTAGTCTCTCTTGTGCTATCACGGTGCCTCTAGTCCTGGAAGAACAGGGGTTTTCAAGCCTTGAAGGATGTGCTGAGGGAAAAATGCAATTGAAAACTTGTTTTCTTTTTAACTAGCTTCAGAAACCGTTTGAGCTCTGACAAAATTGCACAGAATAATTTTATTTTGCTTAACCTGCTTGCCTGAGCCTGTGGCATACGGGTAAGGACTGCTACCTCTATAGCTGATAGAAGGAACCTGACGCTGTGTTAATGACAGCGTTTCTGTGGCTATGCTGTCAGAAAAGTAGAGCTAATTGGGAAGGGGTTTTTTTTTCAAAAAATGGTGATTTGCTGAAAGGAGAATTTCGCAGGAATATGCTGGTCTTGACAAAGGTGTCATTGGAAAGATGTCTTAGAAACAGGGTGGAATTTTTATCTAGATTTGCTCACGGGGTGACGGACACCCTTGTATTTCCTGTACGCCCAGTGTGTGCACTGGCATGTCAGCCTCTCGTATCCCTGTGCGAGTGCCTTACTAACTGACCTGCTGCTCCTTGTCTTCTGCTTCCTATGCAAAGGTTTGAATGCCTTTGTTTCCTATTCCACAGTAGGATTAAACCTCCTAGATAGGGAAAAGCACTCGTTACCTAATGCCACTTTAGTGGGCAGTGCAGGACCTTCTAGCCAGCCAGAGACCTTAAGTCCCAGCTCTTTCAGGGCATACCCAGCATGACCAGCAGGACCACGGGGTTCAGTAAGCCTGGCTTACAGCATTGTCATGTTTGCTTCAACACCACAGCATTAGTGCCTTTGCTCTCTAAGCACATCAGCATCGTAGAGCCTTTTCTTTGCATTCCCAGCACACTGCTGCAGCAAAGAACAGGAATTCTGGCCCACAACCAATGTTTTTCTCCTGAAAAGTGCTAAGGGATCATTAGGGTCCACCCAGACCAGACAAAACTCTCATTTTCAAGGCTTCATCTGAAACACCCACCCACTGTGAACAGGACTGAATTTATCTTGAGGAAGATAAAGGCTGAGTCAGCCCAGCTGGGACTTGGACCTGTGGTTAGAGAAAAGTTAGGCACACCACATTTGAAGGTTAAACCACTAAGACATCCCCATGAGCTAAGGTAAACATACCATCATTTACCCTTCCTATCTTTTGCTTGCCAAGCTATGTATTATGTGCATAGCAAAATATGCATATAACTCAACTGCTGGAACAAACACGGGAGACTCGAAAAAACCCAAAGTACACTCTAGCTGGCTACTTGTATAGCAGAGCTGCACCCTTATTCTCCTAAAAGGGAAAGCAACACAGCCTCAGTTTCCTAGAAGGGTCATCCATCTCCACTGCAGCCTGGGTTTGGGCCCCTGCTCCAAACCCGCTCTTTGAGTAGAGCAGACTCCTTTCACCTCGGCAATGCCACAGCATAACGCAAGCTGCTGCTTTGTCTGAACCGTCTGATGGGGAAGACAAATAAGGGCTGGGAAGATTGTTCTGAAGGGAATACAAGTCAGCTACATTTAAGCCTGCAGAAGAGAAGCTGTTCAGGCTTAGTGCCTAACATAATAACAGGAGGAGAAACCAGGTCAGGAGCCATTGCCCTCCAGAAGCTCAATCCTCCTACTGAAGTCAAGAGGGAAATTATCATTGACTGCAGTGGGACAGAAACTAAGCCTCAGAGAGAAAAAGGGAGAAGTACCTCTAGCAAGGCTGGCTTAGGAAAGCCTTCCCCTCCTGCTTTCTCCATGTTGTTTCTCTAAGCAGCACTCCCCGCCAGCAGCTGTGTTTGCTCTGTCGAGATTCACCCATCCAGAGTAATTCACCTTGATCTCAGCACTGAGGAACTGATGGGAAAAAGAGGTCAGGCGGTGAGAACCATGAAAAGAAACAGTATCCGCAGATGGAACTGCATTCCCATTCTTTCCATCTGCCTTCCGGTCTTTCAGCTTGCTTTCGGGAGCCGGTGTCGGTGGTGTTCTGGCGCAGCACACTTTGCGTGCTCACCTTTACCCCCAGTCTCCTTGCCCCCTCCATCCACTGCACCATGTTGCCTTACCTAATTTATTGTCTGTGCATCAGATTCAAAATGCTTCAGGCTCAAGTATATCAAACATGTGCTGGATAATTTAATTCTGGTTTAACACTAAAAACAAAACGGTCTTTATTTTTAGGCAAATTATTAAGTTTCAGGCTTTGTTTTGTTTTTACAAGACATTAATATCCATTAAAACTGAGTGTATTTTCCAGGTGCATAGTTTCCTCTCTGAAAATGATTTCTTCTTTGAGTGTGTGTTTAAGAAAAGTCTGTAGCTCCAGCTCTACTCACAGGATCCTTTCTCTTTAAATGTACATGAATATGTTTGCCTTGGCTGTAGAGACCCGGCAGAATACAAGACATATTCTATACCCCGTGCTTTGCCAGGTGAACTTCAGCAAGTTCATCCCTTACCCTAGGCTTCATTTTTCTGAATGTGAAATGGGGATAATATGGAAAAAAGCTATCCAAGCTCATACCAGAGCCACCTGAAAGCACTGGGTTAGGGTGTTAGAGTGCACATTATCCCCAGTCCTCTACCATGTCATGAGCTGCAATGCAACGTGCATGAGAGCTTGCCTGGTTTTTCAAGGTACACGTTTGCTTCATGAATGATGTAGCCTCTCCCTACAAGCCCCATATTTTGCCTGTCTTCATATGCCTGCATGAAGCAGGAGAGCATGGAGAGGATGGGATTCATTCCCCATTATACAGAAAGCCTGTCGCAAAAGCTGGGCCATTGCCCCATCTTCCCATCCCTGAGCGTGCAGACTGTGTTGCACAGGGATGCCAGCTCCTCGCATGCGTGGGGAAGGGGAATCCCTCGGGACAGGGCAGGCACTCCACTCGTGGATGCAGAGATGGACAAGTCGTCCACCTCATTATCACTCTTACTTATCCTGCAGGATTTTTTTGAGGAGGGGGGTGGGTACAGCAGCACACAGGTTGCTCCAACGTAGGCCTGATCCACCACCTCCCGGCAGTGGTGTCCCTGCAGTTGGGTCCTGCCGTTCGCCACCCTCTGGTTATGAAAGCCGACAGCTTTGCTAGCCTGCACGGTGCTAAGTTGTTCATGTGCAGCAAACTGCAGAGAGCTGTCAGCGGGGGGAAAGGCCATCCTGGGCAGCCTTTGCGGAGCAAATGTGCTGCCCAGCTGGCAGCTGCTGGGAGGTCGTGTTTCAAAATCACCTGCTCTGGCTGAAAATACAGGAACTCGCCCGTCAGCCACTGCCCGGTAATTACTCCAGACTCATTTGCAACTTCCCTGGCTCCATCCTAATTGAGGTTTAACAAGCTTTGTCCTGGGTGTTTGAAAAGGAGGCTTCTCTCAGAATCAAGCCAATTAACATAACACCTGAGTCAATTAATAATAGTAAATGCTTTAGGCTCTGTTGGAAACTCTGACTGTGCAGGTTACCTAGCTGTACTCACAGCACGGTACACATCTCTGCAAAGCCCAGCACCGCCTTGCTCCACCAGCAGAAGGCTGCAAAGGGCAACTCTGACCCTGGTCACCAAATGCAGCTGTGAGATCGAGCAAGCTTTCCTTGTGTGGTTTTCAGGTGCAGCCCCCAACGTCTCCAGCCCTCAGCAAACCAAAACTGGGCAAACGCAGCATTGGAAGTTGCCTCTGTCAGATTGTAGGTCAGGCTTTAGCCTTTCTTTAACTCTAGTTCTCTTCAAAAACCACAATCTAGGACACTTATACAGTCAGCGGAAAATGGGAGAGGGGTACTCTCCCCATCGCTTGCTACTAATAAGAAAAAGATTTCCCAAGTATGAAAAGCATTAGTCTCAGCATAATGTTTCTTTTATGCAAGTGTCTGTGATTGCAAGGGAACTATGTTGTAATGCTAACACAGAAGCAATGACCAGAACAAACCTTTAGAATCATAGCTCCAAAGACTTTTTATGGCTTGCTGTAAAGTATTTATTAATTTGGTTAAGAGATGGCCTTGTGCCATATCCTGAATCTGACTATACTTAAGAATACCCCTAGATACTCCCTGGAAAGATTTACCATTCCCATTACATGATAATGGCACAACCCAAAAAACAGATCAAACGATGGGCATTTTCAGAGGAGAAAATACTACCCGAGACTGCTGTCTTCCTTACTTAGTCATGGCCATGTACAGCAGACCTAACTCTGGCCTTCAAAAGGCAGTTGGGACTTTGTTTTTTCTGAAGTCGTTTGCAATTTGAAAAGACATCAAATTTTCTAAGCAGAGGCTGTTTGTAACTGTGGGAAGCAAAACTCATTTCTCCACTGAGGCCGATTCTTCTGTGCCTTCACTCTAACCACTTCTTGGTTTGCTGCTGTTTTTAATTGCAGTGTAGCTAAAATAAATAAAATGCTCCCCTACAATAGAAAAAGAACAGCTTCAAACTCCAAAATGGAGGTGGCTATTGTCGTTGTAATTTGCTGGTCTGTGGGAAGCTGAGATGACAGTTCTGGCCCAGCCCAAATCCTCTTGACTTCTTTTGACCAGAAGATCCCCTTTCTCTGCCTACCTATGCCTGCTCATAACTGGACATCTCAAATGAGAGCGCACCAGAAAGAGCTGCCTTAAATGCAGTGCTTCTGAGAAACAAATATATAGCGTCAAGCCACTTGGATAACTTAGACCAGACCCATCAATCTATGAACTATCATCCTCCCAAAAGAGACCGCACAGAAAACATTAAGTATTCAGCAATACATCAGCAAAGCTAAAACTGTTTCAGTGTAATAACATGAATCACTGTTTGGCCATACACACCAGTGTCTGATACTTTCCTAAGAAGCCTGTTGGAATATCACGGTATTTACAGCACTGGGAGACATAACTGGGTTTGTACCATGGCTATTAGATGATAAATGGTTAACCATAACCTTGCAGAGCTGTGCACCGTAGCAGTACTACACGTTGACTTCTATGTTGGCAGTTTTTCCAGACAATTACCAAAGGCCTAGTGAAATCCTGCAATACTGGGTACCAGGAGAGCCTGAATGACAGTATGGCATCAGTGTTTCTGCAAAGAAACACATATCCCTCCCCTAAATCCAGATTTCTGTATGCTGGTTTGCTCTAAATCAGAGCCGTGACCACAAAGGCCTGGCAAGTGGTAGTGGTGTTTTTCCACGCTGCCACTATTTAGTGAATCTTTATTTGTTATCTGTTTTGTTTATGGTTTGTTGCAAAAATAGCTAACCCCTAATACTTGACTTAGGAAGGTGGGAGCATCTCACCTTTATGCTTTACTGAGTTGATCCTAGCATGCATCCAAACTTAGTAAGTCAAGATCTTGGCTACTTTTTTATTAGCGTTGTTTTTGTCATTACTGATGGGACCGCTGAAAAACAAGGCAGAGTTAAATGACCACTGAGGAACGGTTTCTTTTTCTTAATATAACACCGCTCTACAGGGACTTGGAAAAGGATTTAGATGAGTCGTGTACGGTAACGCTGAGCACCTTCCAAACACAGTACTTTGGTGAAAGTTATTCATTACTTGTTTAATAAAGATCATGTGCCCTGTTATAAGCATCAAAACTGCAGTCCATTAATCTTGGGAGAAATTTTCCCTCCAGTTCAGATCTTGACTTGAGGTGGAGGGAAGGGGGGCAGGGAATGGCCATTGAGGGTTTTTTCCACTTTCAGGAGAATGGCATGTTCCTCGGGGAGACAGTAAATTGAAATTAAGGCTGTTTCAGTTGGCCTACAGGATATGCCTGCAAATGTAGACATATCGAAATGGTGAAAAAGTCTGTCTGTGCCCATTCATATAAAGTGAATGGGTTGTAATGTTCTCCAGCCCTTGGGAACGGTGGCTAGATTGAGGAAAGAAGGCAGGAAGAATGAGATGGATTTGACATAAGTATATTTAAGTGCACTGAAGGCTTTCTCTCCTCCCTGTGGTTTAATGGTATATTCCACTGGGGTCTACAAGGAAGAAAGAGAGTGAATCCCCACAGCTTTCCTTTTTAAGGATAACAAATCTTAAAACAGGTGTGAGCACAGAAAGATCCTCTTACTTGTTGTTTTTAAGTCCTCCTCAGCCAGCCGGCACTCTGTGTGTGTATTATTATCATTCCACAGAGTGAGCGCCAGGGAGAGGGGACCGGGAGGGAAAGAGGAGCTGGAAAAAATAAATGACTGCAAATGAATAATATGAACTAAGTATGCCGGTCATGCTCTATGAAATTTATTATACTGTGGTTACCAAGAAGACATATTAGCCTGGGTAAAAAGAACAGAAAATAAAAGGTTGCAGTGTAGGGAAATACCTTCTTGCCTCTTGGCAACGTGCGAAACATGGGAATAAGCGTGACGGGAGCTCAGGCTGCTGAACAGCTTCCCCAGCTGAGGGGGCAGGCTTAGGCCGTCTGAGCACAGAAAGGTGTGCTCTGAATTTGCTTTCAATAAAATATCAAGTGTGTGTGTGTGTGTGTGTGTGTACAGGCTGGGGGGACTCCCTTAGACGTTTTGTCTGTGGCCAGCGGGGCTTTCCCCCGTGAGCGCTGACCCTGGCACTGCCACCTCCAGGTGGGGTATGGGAGAGGCAAGGGCACTATCTCAGCCTGCATTTCCAGAAGCCACTAGTGAAGTTCTCTGGGTCCTCACACCAGGAGGACCCAAAATGGCGTGCCCATTGACCAGGACATGCTTTCCAGGACTCTTGCTTGCTGTGCACCCTGCTAAGGATTTCAAAGCAGAGCCTGAATGTGGATTCCTGCTTAGAAAGAGGGGCTAAGTAGCAGCTGGCATCTCTGCCTCTTCTTTCATGCTCCCTGCCCACCTCCTCCCAGCAAGACTTGGGCAGACAGGGCAAGCTCCAGTTGTTGCTTTGAGGGTCCTAGCAAGGTTTATGAGTCTTTCCTGCCTGTGGGAGGGTGTCATCTAAAGTCAGGACAAAAGCCTTAGGGGTTATTAAAAGCATAGTAGGTCTCACCGAGTCTTTGGGTGTTTGGAAATGTCTCCTGGGAGATTTTGCCACGGTTCTCTTAATTCCAGTGAGGACTAAACAGTCAGTGATTTTAAGGAGAGCGATCAGCCAAACCATGGGAGTTCACAATATGGTAACTCTTAATAAACAGGAAATAAAATTAACTTTCTTACTCCCATTCCAAAGTGCTTACTAAAAGGAGGAGAATAAACTCCAAACTCCAGAGCAGGCTGCCCCAAGTGGTTGGACCTTTGAAACTTGGAAGGGAACTTTACAACCTTTGCCCATGTGTTTCTGCCCCCCTTCAAAAGTCTGGCAACTTTGCAGAGGTTTCCCCGTATAGTTGTGAATTTCACATGGAAATGTAATAGTTTCATCAGGAGGTTTGTGTTTCAGCTGTAATAAAAGAAGAGATAGGAATCAAAGACAGTCGTTCCAAGAGAGTGGAGTCTGTAGTGTATAATTACAAGTCCCTCAGCCAGGGGCAGATGCTTGAACTATCTCAATTCTTTTATTACTCTCTAGAACACAGCCAGTGAAACGTTGCTAATGTACAAGGCTGCAATTGCCTCTCTTGTTTTCCCTTCTCGTTTTTCCTTTTGTTCGTCTCTTGGACAGGCAGGGAGAAAGCAATGCTCTTTTCCTGGATATAGCCCAGCAACACTATTCTTCAGTGAAAGGAATTTTCACCTCTGGAAAGTTAACACCATTTTAATCCCAGGTAAGATTTCCTGGGTTTGCCATGAGCTACCTGAGAAGTTTTTTTGGCTATGAACAAGGGGGACCACCATGATTACTTTCAGTCAGGCTTGCGTGCAAACCCCAGGAAATATGTCACAGAAGCTAAAAACATCAGTTTTTTGGATGTGACACTATTTTATTACGCATAATCTCTGCTTAATTAGTTGGTCTCTGTGCTACCATTGACACAAATATAAAACAGTCCACCCGTTTAAATTTCATTGTTGTTGACACAAGTGGGAAGGGTATTCTGAGTCTGGGTTTCTAATGAGGATTTGTCTTAGGCCAGCTAAAGTGGACCTGGATTTCATTTCTCTGGTTTGCTTCAGCAGTTGTCTCCATTACATGCTATAATCCCTGCATGTAGCTTTTTCAACCTGGCATAAGGACAATAGGTAATTCAAATATCTATATTGTCCCTGCACCCTATAATGGTATTACAATGACAATTTTATTACTCTCATAAAATTTTTGCAACTTCCCCACAGCACATTGTAATTTCACCAATGGTTGTAAAAGGTCTTAAATTATATTTGTTCAAAATTGAGATGAATGGGGTTTAGTATTAATGCATTTCTCATTGTGTAATAGGAATTTTTGTCCCTTTCCTTTTGCCAAATGCGGAGAAAAAGCAACTCAGTTCAAGTATTTGTCAACTCCCATTAGAAACATTTAATACTAATAAAATTTATGGATTTAGTTTCCAAAGGATACTGCCAGCAAAGTTCATGATTACTAAATCAGTACTTAAATACAACCATTGTTCACCTTATAAATTTATATATGTTTTTTGACATGTATAAAGTGCAGCTTTGGAGGCTGAGTCAGCAGTGGAGGAGGTTTTGCTTAATTCAGGTTTATAAAATGAAAGAAAACTTACTACCAACAAAGCAGCAACAACATGTTAAATGTTCCACAAGTGTTTCCTAGGAATGGTGAGCAAAATACATCCTGAATCAAAGAGCAGGTGGAGCTCGCTCTGTTCCTCTAAGCAAGGCATTGCAAATTAAGCCGCAGGTAATGGGAGCGAGCGGAGTTTCGTAAAGTTTGCTGTGCCGCCACCTCCTGATTTTAGAGAAATCAGCCTACGTAAGGATAAAATAGTGAGGTGTGAAGTGCTGGCACCCTTGTGAACGCAGTTACCAGTTTGGCATTTCAGTCTGCCTGATCAGTTATCTACATTAAAAAGTCTTGTCAAACTGAACGTGCAGCGAAGTCCTAAGCAGTGAAGTGCGAAGGTACAGTTTGAGTTGGCTGGAGTCCATGCAGCTGTGATGAAACAGAAGGGGAAAAAAAAGATGGCGTCAAGGGAAGGGTAAATTCTGCTCTTGACATCTTCAGCACTGAAAAAATATTGCAGAGGGGGAAAGGAAGAAAGATGAACATCTTGATTTTTATTACATGTAAACGGAGAACCATTTCAGAAGCAAGAGTATGAAAACAAGTTTCTGTTCATGCTCTATTTTTGCTTGTCATTTTAGTCCTTTCTGGAGTCTCTAAATTCAGGCAAATCCACCTGCAAGGCACTAATGAATTTGTCATTCAAAACAGAGTCAAAGAAAATTGACTCAAATAGACAGACCTTAACAGAAAAAGAATTGGCTCAGGCAGTACAGGAGAATACTAAAAATACAGTGAGAGCAGAGCCCATCTTATTTGCAAGAGAATCTTCTGCAGACTTTTTGTGTTTTCAATTTTGACAACATTTGTTCAGCTGGCTGCAGCTTTTGATTTCTGGATGTTTTGATTTTCTTTCATTATTATTTTGGATAATAATTCCAACTTCTCTGGCTAGGATGCTCCTTTTTTTTTTTCTTTTTGTTCTGCGTATGAGGAGAAAAATAATCGATGCTGTAACTCCCTGAGGCTCACTGAGCGCTTGGGAGAAAAACGGCAACAGCATTTCATCTGAAAAAATGTTGCTTGAATGAAAAACAAAAAGCTGAAGCCACATGTTTGGAGCAAATGTGCTTTAACTAATGGATCCCAGCGTATTATTAACTCACAGTAACTCATAAATATGACAAGTGTTTTTTTCATTTTACACCAGCGTCCAATTAGAGCCAAATGACGAACCGTCATTCGCGGCTGAGCTGGCGTCCCCGGACGGTACTTATCTCCTGAAGGATTGTCTGCAGGCGTGAGCCCGGGCGGGGAGGTGAGCGGGGAAGAGGGTGGCAGGAGCAAGCTGTGAACACAAGGAGACATTACAGCAGAGCTCTTGCGCAAGAGGTGAAGAGCAGAACATCGTCCATCAGAATTCCTGGAGCTGGGACCGGCGGCCGTAAAGCTGACAACGAGGAGGAGAAAATAAGGCTTGCGGGGCTGCGGTGGGAGCAGGGAAGGGTGGGAGGGGAAGGGCTGAAGAGGAAATTATAGAAGGAAAATTTCCTGACAAATTAGTTGTATTTTCTGTTTTCATTTCTGACACACGGAAGGAAATGCTCTGTGTTTTCTTAAGGAAGTGCAAATTTCTCCACTTCATCCATTTTAAATCCTCGCCCTTAGGCCTTTTGTACTGAAGCATAAAGTTTGGAGTCCTTAAATGGTCATAAAGTTTCCCTATAGAATTTGGCCTCAGAAACCTACTAACAATTCTGGAGGGCTAAGAAGGAAAACCATTTTACAGCAATTTGGCAACATCCATTTATAGGGGGGTTCATATGGAGCATCAATTTATTCTCATGGTTTCTTTACCATATTTGATGAAATATAAGATGCAATTGGAACAAGCGGCTAAAGAAAAAAGGCCATAAACTTTGAAATGGTGTTGTAAAACACACAGTGTGTTAACGTGAAATAAGTTACAGACTTAAAAGAATTTACAATGGCTTGCTCATATAATAGTAATACAATAGGCTTGCAAGTTGCAGATGTTTTCTGGTAAATCTGGTATTTTAATACACGTTCTCCTTCAGTGAAACTGTGAGATTTGGATCTGGATAATAATAACTCAGTGACATTGGAAAGCAGAGTTGACGGAAAACTACTAAAAGGGGGAGGGGGAGAAATCAAACAAAAATAGAAAGCTCAGCAGTTGTCCACTTAAGCGATACACCAATTTATTTCTGTGTGGAAAAAGTGTGAAGTTTGCAAGTCAGTCAAACAATCAAGTTTCTTCTTCTTTCCCCAGCTCACTCAGTGGCCCTCGTCCTGCAAGTGGGATGTGTGTTTCCCAGGACTCTCCACCCCTAGGATGGGGTGGGAAGTTCAGCATGAATACAGCAGGAAAGAGAGAGCAGCTGGGAGAGGAGGCAGACCCTCGGCCCCTGGGCTAGCCTATATTGCTCTCCTGCGCAGGTCCCATTTGTGGCACAGGTCCACAGCAACCAAATCCTGTTGCAAACTGCCAGGGGCCACCTCCATCTCCAGGGGCAATTCCCAAACCCACAGAACTCTTTTTGCCCAAGTCACTGCAATTTTTATCTGTATTTGGGGTCTTCGATGAAAGCCTGGCCACGGCCTCATAGCATATCACTATATAGCAACCAAGATTTAAATTTAAATCTGCAGAGCTGTGGCATGGAGAAAAAAATAGCAGCATCTCATTGTCAGCTGTCCTACGTCAGCCTCATAGACCAGCACGTGGCCTCAATGCTCCCACCACTCTGTGGCGTAGCTGGGACCTTTGCAGCTTTGCGCCTAGAAGAATCAATCCCAGCGCTAAGTGTTGGAGCTCGTTTGCATCCTGCCAGTGGACACATCACGCTGAGGATAGGGTCAATTTACAATTGGCAAGGATTGCAGGAGAGGACTTACATGTGCTGTGACTGTCAGCATCCTTTTCCCAGCAATGCTGATTTAGAGCAGAGAGGTAATATTTAGCTGTTAGCTTCCTTACAAAACTGGGCTCAGCCCAGTGTTTGTGTATAGTAAGTTGGCAGAGAGGAGGACGTGGAGCAAAGCCATCGTTCCTCAGTAACCGCCAGGTTCACTTGCTTTCCCTCTCTGAGGGCTGTGTTCTCCCTTGTCTGCTGGGCATATGGTGGAAATTTCATCCCCCTGTGTGGATCTCTTCCACAGGGGAGCAGAGGGCATATTCCCCCACTGTACCAGTATGCAACCAGCCAAAGACCTCCTTCACACTGGCTGTGAGTGCAGCGTGGTCTCTACTGTAACAATTAGGCAGCAGCAGCCACGTGCAGCATTCAGCCCAAGTACTGTCAACCCAGTGACCTCTCCTTTATGTAGGATCCAGGCCCATGTGAAGAGTTTGTGCTCTCCCTGCTGCCTTTGTCAGTGTAAGTCCCGCACGCTGGAGCTCAAGCTCCCTGAAATAGGGAGTGTCCCACTTCTGGGCATATTTACACTTTTCACTAACAAAATGGGGATGTAGTGTTTTTTAAAAAAAAAAAGATTGTACTTAGTTCTTTGCTGACATTTCAAAATTTGTCATCAGTTCTTCCCTCTCACTTAGTCTGGGTGTAATACAGATGCAACACATGTTGTGCAATGTGGATGCATCAAAAGGAGAGAGAACAACAGAGAGGAGGGTCATCGCACCCATTTATCAGAGGGGAAGCAGGCAGGCTCCTTCCACCTTGAGTCCAGTGGTTGTAGAGCACCTTGCTCAGATTTCCTCTGTCATCAGTAGAGGCACTTTGAGAATGCGGCTCCCCTCACGCCATCTTCCTTTGGCAACAGCGTGAGATTTCCAATGTGACTGAGAGACTTCTTATCCAGCAACATGAGTTCTGCCCCAAGGACTTGTTCCTGTCACATGAAGACCAGGAGAAGCAGCTGGAAGTAAAAGCAGGGCAGCTCCTTGTCTTTCTCCTTGAGGACAAAGCAACCTTTTGATGGAGAGAAGGAAATCAGTGCAGTTGTCTCAACTCCACCATAGGTACCAGCCTGAAGGTCGTCAGGCTTCTGTTAATGACTGCAGTCTGGGCTTTCGGGTAGCTGTACATGGCGTCTTATCTCTGGGCCATATTGGGTGACTAATTCCTGCAAAGAAGGCAAGGCAAGGAGGCTTAGTGCACTGTTTTACATAATAGCTCTATTGAGTCTGTTTTCTTATAAAAGGAAACCCTTACATACTGGAGAAAAACTACTTTTTCAAGCAGAAAGAAAATACTGGAAGCTGCTGAAATTAAACTGTGGAGAAAAACATCCCCCATTATTTTCTTTGACCACACTGTTTTGCTTTTTAGTAGATGTTTGGAAATGTTCTGTTTCTAGACTGAACATTCGTATGAATCTGCTACCGGAAACAAATGTCACAGAAAATCTACCACAGGATTAGAGAAGTCAGGAAAAGGGAAATCAGTCAAGTCAATATTGATAGGGACAAATCTCTGTTTAGTTTAGTTTTATGTCCCACGAGGAAGGGGAAAGGAGGAGGGAGTGCCAGGGAGGCGCAGAGAGAGGGAACCTTTCTGCATGCAATGTTTGCCTTTATGGGTAAGGATTTCCAGGATTAAAATTCCCATCCTGGTTCCTGAAAGGGGGAGGAGGAAAAAAGAAATGTCATCCATAAACATCTTCTCACAAACACTCTGAAAGGCAATCACCCACTGGAGTCATGTGTTGTGTGCGTTTGGACGTGTTAAGTAATCTCAGCCACCAAATTGCCTTGCAAATGCCCTTTTGCGTGGGTCGTGGGCTTAGGGAGAGGAATACCAGAAGTAAGCTCATACACCAGAGCAGGGTGAGCCTTAATGCCGATAGACTGCTCCTGATTTGCACCAGTGGGACAAGATGAGAATCGGGCATTGCATTTAAGCCTACAACATCAGTATTATATGTATCATGTGTGTGCGCTCTGCTTTTCACACTCTCTCTATAATCTGACTCAAGCACATGTGCGCTCTATTCAACAGAGACCTATTTTTTTCCCTTGTATAGTTCAGGCCTGAGGTCACCTACAATATGAGACAATGCCAGTACAATATTTCTTTGTATCAGACTTGCCAAAACACCACAACTCTCCACTGTGTTTAAAAAGAAAAAAAATAAAGAAACCACAAGGAATTTTTATTTTCTACAACCCCAATCAGAAGGCAGAAGAAGCTGCCAAATTATATGATAGAAACTCCTACGCACAGAACCCAGTACAGTTGTAAACTGAACTTCTGTAGCTTTTTAATTGTAAATCCAGATGCTTTTATCTGCAATTCTTTTCAATGACCTTTCACTTGAAAGTCAATTTGTCAGTCTACTTACAGTGTCTGAAGAAATCATCAAAGCCACAACACCAAGTCATTCTGAAGATGTTGTTCCCCGCACAACTGCAAAATTGCTACACTTGTTTCCTGAGCTGGGGTGCTCACATTTTGCTCCTGACTGCAGGACTTGAACATGTTCCTCGCTCCAGTCAACAGCAGCAGCACAGAGCCTTGCCCTTTGTAATCTAAAGAGAGGAAGAAGAAGGGAAGGAAAATGACTAGGAAGCACAAAATCAAAGCCATTTCTAGTTGTTATGCCTGACCTCCATCGAGGGAATCCCCTTAGATAAATCTGGCCCTTCGTGCAGTTGAACAGCTTGGGTAAGTCTGAAGGCAAACGCAGCTTGGATGCAATGGAAATCATTAAATAACTGTAATACTGCTACAATGCAGATGAATTTGGCCTCTGGCTGCAGGGATGGGTGCACAGCATAGTGCTGGGTTGGTTCCCCCCGCTGAACACTGACTCTGCATTCCCCACCCAGGTGGGCACAGCAGCACAAGGGATACTCATGTCTGCACGCAGACCCAGTCACTGCAGCACTCGCTGGCAGAGAAACCACAGAAACATCCATTTGGAAAAAGAATCCAACAGCTCAGATGTGTTTCCTCCACCTCTTAGGCCTGAAAAACAGGCTTGAGAATTTCCGAAGTTCAGGCTCTGTTGTATTTCTGGTGCTTTCTAAGTTTGGATGAGCCAGAAATATGTGAAAGCAATATTTGGTGAGGGCTGGATACTCTTGTTTGTTTTTGTGGCCAATACAGGACCTGCCAAACTGTGAGGATATAAAAAAGAACAAGGAAAGTTGCATGCTGTGGGAGGGTGTTTTAATGTGCGGTTTCTAACATGGAGGAAATTTACATTTAAGTTTTGAGAAAAAGCTTCTGGCTGGTTCTAATTATCACCTGCCAGTTGATTCCGTCAATGCTAAGGGTGGTTACACTCCCAAGTGTTGATTAATTTTACTGTTATTAATTCCTATTTGTTTTAAGTGCTGACAATGTAATTAGCCCGATGAAGAAAACAGAACCAAAACTCCTGCACCGCTGAGGTCACGGGCTACAGAATAGGAATTGGCAAACAGATCATCTGAGTGGGCTTGGAAAAAGTGCTGATATTTTCAGAAGATATTTCCCTCTTCCCCTTTTTAGCTAGCAATGACAGGGGAAAAAGCACATATAACTGGTGGGAGCTGCTGTTCATGAGTCATGAGGAGAGAGGACTCAGGGGCACAGAGAAAGGACCAGGAGGCATAAAGAGTGAGCAAAGCTGGCTGGCAGTCTCCAAATGAAGAAGATCAGGGGAGAGAGAATAAAAAATTAGAGGGTCAGCTAGTGCAGAGCTGCCCAGGGTGAGGGCCACCAGGACCATGCATTTCTGGCTGGGAGGAGAGCAACAGTTGATGTTTGGAAAATACAATCTCTGTGTCTTTGGACTGACTAATTCTCCAGTCATTAATGAAAATATTTAACACTGGATGGGAAGAAGGCCAGCAGAGATGACAGTTATCCCCAGAGATGCAAAAATCAGTCAGGATAGAGCTGGACCTGCCCTTAGCTATCATCCACACCTTATATGGAATAGAATGAAAAACTTTTCAGGTTTGGAAAAGAAAAGAAAAACTGGGTGAGTTTGGAAGCAGAAATACAGGAGTATCATGAGGAAATCTGTTCTTCTATTACTGGCTCAGTCAAAAACAAGCAGTATTGGAAAGCTCATGAGAGAGTCTGTGTTCGTGTGATTCTAGTCTGATTTCTACAAGAAAAAGGGGTCAAAAGTTTATCCGAAGTTTAACCAGTATCTGAACTTTCCAACGCTGAGCTGAGCTGAACCTCTAACCCAAATCATTCCTCCAAATGTGATGCTATTTAGATCCACTTTTTCAGTTAACCCACTTCATGCTTAGTTATTAGACTGCGTTCACCCTGTCTGCTCTTGCTTACTAACATACATCTTTGGATTTAATATTCCTGCTGTGGGGGTGCAGAAATTGAGGCTAAAGTAATTGCGAAAGACATTAAACCATGCCCGCCTCCCTCTTGCTTTCCCTGTACTCTTTCCACTTGGTGCCGTGGCATGCACATCAAACCATTTTATATGTCCTTTACACTCAGATACATGGCTCAGCAGGGGAGATGTGGACTGGACGGTTGCAATCACCCAGGCTACTGTGGCTGCTGCTTTCCCTGCTGGACCATTGATCTCACTGCTGTGTGGTGCTTCCTTGCTTTGCCAGTGGGTCTTACGCAGTGCCTTTGCCTTTTAACTGCCCAACCTTGGGGACAGGGGAGGGGGGGTCTGTGTGTGTCTCTCCACTCCAAGAAAAGTCCAGCATGAGAAAGTTATGGCCCATGGTGTCACTGCGGTACAAGCACACATGCATGCTGCCTAGTAAATATGCCAGGGTCTAAATATGGGAGGAACTGTGGGGCCCCAGGGGCCGACAGGGATGGGGAGATTGCTGCTTTTACCTCAGAGTGGCTTCATTGACATCCACAGGTCCTGCCTAGGGATTTTCTGTATTATCTGTACATCACCAGTGTAAGGAGAGCAATAAATTCCATCTCTTGCATGTCTCAGTGCAGATGCAGTTTGAAATAGCGAACTCTGTTTCAAACCATCCAGGCCAGCCTAAGAAGCAAAATAAGTTCTTGCAAGCAATCCCCATATAGCTTTGTCAGCTATAGGGACCTTAGGCAGTAGTTATATCTGCTGAGGTGCTGCTTCTTCACAGCCCTGAGCCACATACTCTGGAGCAAAAATCAGGAGCAAAAAAATATGGTTCCACATAGCCATGAGATTAAATGAAGATCCTCAAAATTATTTAAGCTGTGAGGAAGTAGAACCTGAAAAGTGAATTCTGAGGCTGTATAAATTTAGGATCCCAAACTCACCTCAGAATTTAATCCCTAGACTTAACCTGTAGATTGATGATGTCTTAAAAGCAGAGAGGCTCTGAAATTTATTCAGTCAGATACTGGAAAGGTATCCCCTTATAAAAAAAATTCTCAGATTCCCCCAGGCATTTGTGTTTTCCCAGTTGCCTTTTCTGTTTCAACAGCAAGAAGAGATGCAACTTATAGAGAGATACCACTTCTCTTCTGTCAAATACTGCACATTCCAGAGTGCTTGCTCATGCTACATCCTTCCCTATGGAGCTGCTGCCTAACTTTCCCAAAGCCGATATTAATATCACAGACCATTATAATACAGTTATTTTCATGGAAGCCTGAGAGGAAGTCATGTGGCATTAATTGGTCCCTGGTGCACATAAGGTCTCCATTTAGTTTGTTGTTTTTACTCACATAAGCAGCAATGAAGTGAAAAGCTGAGGAAGCAGCAGTGATTGTCTTAAATGAGTATTTTTTTGTACCTGTTTTGTTAATGAATCATTGTTCCTCTTAATTGGATGAACATGTTTATTAGGCAGTACGAGGACACACGCACACACATTCTCCACCAGCCAAACTGAGTTTTCACACCTTCTCCACACCTGCAAGGGCTGGACAGCCCTGGGTACTGGCGAGAGTGTACTCTGTCTAATGCCCTTGGGCCAGGCATCATCCCAGCTCCATGTCAGGATGGAGCACAGTGTGGTGGCTGTACAGTCATCTTCTTCTGTCTTTGTGCTTTGCTGAGAAACTCAAAACAGTAGCAACACACACACACACACACACGACCACCAGAAGGGTCTTTCTTGCCAAATACTTCTGCTCTTGTCACCTGCCAGTTCAAAGCAAATACAGCTCTTCCACTGGTGCTGCCTCCTATTAACCATATGTGCCTGATTTTGAGACAGCTAGGGCCAAGAGTGTCAAACTGGTCTGGTTATAAACTTGTCAGCGCATGTGCGTTTGTGTACATTGGAAAACAGGGCTCTCTGTGTCTGACTACATGCAACATCAGTGCAGTGGAGAGGCGGGGAAGAGCACAGTCCTGCAGACAAAGGACAGCGCTGAGAGCCCAAAGAGCTGAAGTCTCGTTGGTGACATGTAACTTCTACAAGAATTAGCAAACTCCCTTAGTACTGGTGTCTAATTATTTGCAGTGCTCTAAGGATGTGTTTATAGCTCTTTTGTTAGAGCTGGTTTAAAAAAAAAAAAACAAACAAACATTCCTGTCAAACATTTTTTTCAATAGAATATTGTATGTTAACAATTTTTTTTTTGTCACAATGTGTACTTTCTGCCAAATTTTTTAACTTTTCATTGAAAACCTGAAAGTCCTCAAAACCAAAAGGTTTTGGCCGAAAACAGCAACAATTCAATTCAGAAATGCTACTCTGGTACCTCACAGGAGTAGTAATTTTGTTGCCTCATTCTTCTCAAGGATTTAGACTCCCCAGCTAAACACCAGCTCCCAAGATGCATCTCGGGGAGGACTGCCAGGATGCTCCATGACATCCTTTCTTTAAGAGAGTGTGCTGGTTTTGGCTGGGGTAGAGTTAATTTTCTTCATAGTAGCTAGTATGGGGCTATGTTTTGGATTTGTGCTGGAAACAGTGTTGATAGTACAGGGATGTTTTCGTTACTGCTGAGCAGTGCTTACACAGAGTCAAGGCCTTTTCTGCTTCTCACACCGCCCCGCCAGCGAGCAGGCTGGGGGTGCACAAGAAGCTGGGAGGGGACACAGCCAGGACAGCTGACCCCAACTGACCAAAGGGATATTCCACACCATATGATGTCACACTCAGCATATAAAGCTGGGAGAAGAAGAAGGAAGAGGGGGACATTCAGAGCTACAGTGTTTTGTCTTCCCAAGTAACCATTATGTGTGACGGAGCCCTGCTTTCCTGGCGATGGCTGAACACCTGCCTGCAGATGGGAAGCAGCGAATGAATTCCTTGGTTTGCTTTGCTTGCATGCGCGGCTTTTGCTTTACCTATTAAACTGTCTTTATCTCAACCCACAAGTTTTCTCACTTCCACTCTTCCGATTCTCTCCCCCACCCCGCTGCAGGGGGAGTGAGCAAGCGGCTGTGTGGGGCTTAGTTGCCGGCTGAGGTTAAACCACGACAGAGAGGAAGTGTGTGCAGGTTAGGAGGAGTGCAGGACAGCCAATGTCAGTCAGCTGGGAATGTGCTCAAACGGCCGTTCACACAAATGGACACCGGAGGCAACTAATCCCCACAAGGTGTCATAGCAGCATTTCCTAATCAAAACTTTCTTCTTTTTTTCCACACACCCCCCCCCGAAGTTCTCAAGTTTGGAGGTATTTTGGATGAAAACCCAGGTTTTCAAACATCTCTGAGAAAGAAAACATTTTTCCACCATTTTTAATGGGAAAACGGTACTTATGTATTTTTTGGTAGTTGTGTATTTTTGTGCCTACATTTCTTAGCCTACTATCAATGTGAAAGAAAACCTC
Organism: Balaeniceps rex; assembly: GCA_013401315.1. Lineage (NCBI taxonomy): Eukaryota > Metazoa > Chordata > Aves > Pelecaniformes > Balaenicipitidae > Balaeniceps > Balaeniceps rex. The sequence goes on along the minus strand of VYZW01036963.1, from coordinate 118,995 downwards.
TGGGGGAGGGAGTAAAAGACTGCATCCCTCTAATCCACTGAATTTAAAAACTATCCTGATGTTGTTGAATACTAACATTTTGAAGCATACAGTGTTGGGTATTTTAACAATAGCACCCAACTTTTGCCATGTTCACTTCAGCTGCTTCCAAAGCTCTCTTGTTGCCAAAATCTTCAGCTTCTTGTTTGCCCCTCAGAAAAAGGCTCCAGTCTCATCCTCGACAAAGCTTGCATACTACAGTCATGCCTAATAAATAAAAAAAAAATCTTAGTAGTATCAAGAACTGACTAGTAGTGCTGATGGAAATGTTTTCAGCAGGTTGACACTTCATCAAGCAATACTAGTATCAGGGCCTCTGAAAAGTTACAGATTATCCATGCACCAGTCTTCCTGCCTTCTCCCAGAGCCCTGCCCGTTGGGTGACCAAGGAACCCATTAGAAGCAAAAAGGCCTCACAAAAGAAAAAGCTGAGTTTTTTATCTGAAATCAGCCATTTCAGTCCAATTCCATTCTGTAAAGAACTGAAAGGCTTTTTTGTTTTTATTCCAAAGCCGAATGAAAACAATTTTCGAACTTCAACAGTTGTTGCAAAATGAAATTGTCATCTTGTGGACAGCACCACTGAGCATATGGTGTTACTGTCAAATAAATCTTGTTTAATATCAAAATGAATAACAGTGCACTGATTGCATTCTTCAGTGTATTTTTAACTCACTCAAGCCCTATCTTTTCTCATCTAAATAGACCTTTCAGAGAATCTAGGACTTTTGCTGCAGAATTGAGTCTCTTTTGCTATGCAACATATTTTGCTATGCCAGCTATCCATTTTGCTATGACATTTGGTTTGCTTTGCAAGGACCACCACAACAGGAAAATGTCTGTTTGCTTCCTGTTCCTGGGAGCATTGGACATCTTGCAAGAAAACTTGTTCATCGAAGTTTAGCAAGTTATAGTTCAGTTTTGCTGGTCCAAGCAATTTGGATAATCTGGAAAAATATTCTTAATTTTTTTCCTAAGGGGCTTAGTCACATCAAAGCAACCCTGCATTGTTAGTGTGCATTTAGATATTTGCCAATGAAGGACCCCTAGATATCCAACCATGGTTGGCCAACTGTGGCAATTTGTGCCTTCACTTCTGCAAATTTCTTATCAGTTTGAGATTCCTTGTAGGTCTCAAATCTAAGCTAAAAGAATGTATTTTAACATATTTGAACTCATGACATGCCTGTGAGGTACAGCCGTGTAACTACGTCCATTACACCCAAGGGGAGCTGAGGTTTGGGGGTGTGAAAACACATCCGCAAGTATTTTGATGCAAAGACCCTTAACGTCAAACCATGTGTGAGGAGTTGGACCAAAAGAGGTCCTGAAAGTTAATCAGAAAATCTGGAGCAAAATAAAGAAGTGACCTGGGGTTTCTCAGCACCCACTCAGGTGAGGCAAATACCTGCATCAGCTGTACCTTCCTCATGAAGGTCCTAAGTATGTCCAGCTGTCAAGGAAGCTCTGAGGCTGAAGCACTACACTTGCCCCCTGCTTTTCTTTATTTTAGAAGAGATATAGGATAATTGTTCTGCAGTTTGTTTGCATTCAGTTTTAGTTTGAAACATTTTTGTTCTTTCTGAAATAGCAACTGCACACATACAGATCAGGCTGAACAAGTCATTTCAGCTCTCTCTGTCTCAGTTTCCCTTTCTGTACAGTGAGAATGATGAAACTTTTACAAAAGTATTGAGTACCTATGGACAGAAAGAGCAGTCCTGTTAAATTTTACCTGACACATCTCAGTATAGATTGCATGTTTTTTCCCCTCTGTGTCCATGTTTGTGTCAAAAGATAGAGGACAATTAGTACTCAGAAACTAGCATCATACTTTGAAGGGCTACATCTTTACCGGGTATTAACGAAGCTGTACCAATTAACTAGCGGAAGACCTATGACTGTAGCAAGGAACAAAGGCAGGCACAGAACTTCCCAGGGTTTTATGCTGACTTGAGCTCCTTTTGTCCAACACTTGACAAGGGGCCCAAACTAAATAGGAGACCAGAGAGCAAAGGGCAAAAGAATGATACTAATTCACAAACAGCCTCATAAAACTATTCTTGTTGGCCCTTTAAATAGTTTTAGCTGTCTGCCAAAATAACTACACATGGATGAGGTCACCATGAGCAGTCAGCAAGTCTTGCTATGCAAGAGAAAGATCTGTTCACATTTTGCTTAAATCAGTAGAGGGGCAAGTACAACAGAGGCGATCACAGCCTGGCTAGCTGGCCACCGTCCATCTATTTCCTTATCAGGCAGTCACCAGAAGAGGACAAACTTGTGCTTCAATCTTAACTTAATGGTGTCCATGGGTTAAAAAAATACATGTGATCCAGAGGTTGTTTCCATAAGACGCTGATTCCCAATTCAGCAAAGCACTTCAGGATGTGAAAGTATCATTGGTTTCATTTGTCATTACCTGCTGCTTCATACAGAAGGGACCTACCTTGTACACAGGAAAAGAGCCTTTTGTACTACTGTGGGTCAGGGTACTCTCAGTGTTTTCTTTTCTTCACATAAACTATCTCATGAAGTAAATAAAAAAGATTGCTGAAGAACACCACCTGCTTTTCTGTTTTCAATGGGAAAAAAAATCACTTTTCTCCCCACAGTGTTTTTTTGCCAACCATAAAGATTATTTATTTATTTATTTGGTTTGGCAAATGGTAAGACTTTTTTCTCACATAATTTTCTTTGCAGTTCTCTTTCACTCTTGCTAAATACATCACTCCGTTAAGCAAGGAAGCCTGCTATTTATATATACCCCCCACACAAGGATCACTTCATTTATCACAAAGATTCAGCAGTAAAGCAGTTATTTTATTTTGTTGGTTTTTTTACAGGACTAATAAGGATAGTTTTATGGGGTTGTTTGTGAATTAGCATCTATAATTTTCCTTCTGCCCTCTGATCTCTCTGTCTGAGACCCTTGGTAAGAGCAGAATAAAATGAGTGCAACTGAATACTAAACCATGAGAAATGGTGTGCCTGATTTTGTTTTGCTCAACAGCTGGAAGAAAGGGAGAAACTTCAGTGGTGGGGCTAAGCTTATTAACGCCAGGTGAGGATTAAGAATTTCAGCCAGATGAGATAATTAGTGTACGTATGCTCTGAAGCAAATAGAGAAAGCCAGGCTAACCAAGCTCTTCAGAAACAGTGGTCCAGTTAAACAGGGTTAGTCTGAGCATTGGATGCTCAAGTTTTGATGCGGGAAGCCCACCTAGTTGAGCAAGTGGCTCCAAGAGGGCCAGAACTGATGGAATCAGGTCTAAGAAGTCCTTGCCAGTGCAAATTTTCTGAAGGCTACAAGGACTCAGATCATTAGCCTTTTCCTCAATAAGAACACAAGCATGGTGTCTGCAGGAATTTTGCCTCTTTTAAACTTCCTGCCCTCTCCAGTCTGATTACGTTGAACTGCCAGGTTCAAAAGTAATTGAGGGAAAGGACAAATACACTCACTCATACACTCACACACTCATGTGCGTACACACACAGAGAGAACACAATTGCATAAACTCCATTTCCTTAAGAAGTAAGACTAAAACTGAAGTAAGCGTTTACACGAAATAGCAAAGCAAAGCAGCCAAGGTTTTGGAATGCTTTCAGCCAGATCCTTGTCTTGTGTAAATCAGTGTGGAGGGCAATGGAGCAGTACCAATTTGCACCAATTTGGGGCATCTGGCCTTTATTCTTGACTAGTCCATTGTATATCCAGTCTTTGCAAAATGAAAATGTCAGGTTTTTGAGACCAGGATCAAAGATGTGTTGGAAAGAAAGTTTGCTAGGGAATTGAAAACCCACAAGGGATAGAGCATGGAGGCTAAATAATATTATTTTAAAGTAATGGCTACAACATTTTCAGGAAGCTTGCTTTCCCTGGATAGATCCCATTTTAAGGCATCACTGTTCAGTCTCATAAAGAATGCTATTGCTGACAAAATAACCTCCAGTTCTTGCTGTTTCAATTACTGCATTGATCAATTTGAAATGTCTGTTTGCTTGACATGACTGTGAGTGTAAATGATCTGAAATGCGATACTGCGTTGCAAGATGATTTGAACCACTCTTTACATCTTTCTTCCTTTCTTCAGAAGGATGACGGTGAGCCAAAAAAGAAAATGAAACCTGATTTAGGGAAGCACCTACAACAGTTATGGCCTGCCTTGATGCAATGTCCTAAATAAAATTACCAGGTTGTGTTTCATTTAATAACAAAACCAAAAACAAAAAAAAAGGAACCACCAAGTAAGTTCCTCTGACCACAGTTTACGAGGCAGCCTTTGTTCCCAAGTGATCTGTCTACAAGGCCTTTGCAAGCTGCTGAATTTCTATGTATATAATTGCGTCTCTGTCCTGCAGCAAACCAGTGTCAGGCAGGAGCCTGAGACAGTGGTCCAAGTTACACTTATTTCTCCATTTCATGTGCTTCCAGGCAACTGGAACATTCAGCTGGGGTCTTTGTAAAGAAACAAAGAATGACGCCCAAACTGAATTAAGATTCATTCCCTCTATGGCACAAAAACTAGCTCTTTAGAAAAGAATATCATGTAAGATGACAAAGAAATGTGTTTACAACATGTTCACTGTACACTCCAGAAGAAAAATGTTAAAAAGCAAAAGACCTGACCTTTAGGTCAGTGGCTCCTAAAGAGTGTTGAGATGGGTACTCAACTATTTCTTTCTAAGTTGACCATTGACATTGACGTTACCATACTATAATCTTGTAGAGAAAGTAATTTGATTCACTACCCAGAAGCAAGGATGTCATGTGGAAAACAAGGCACCTTTCCTCCAGTCAATGAAAATAAGACATCTGAAATATAAAAACAAAGCTGTTTTGGTGTGGTCTTTGTCCTTGTCTAATGACCTGATTTGAACCATAGCTCCCAGAACCTGCCCACTGTAGGTGAGACTTTGAAAAAGAAATCAGATATTGTTACACGTGCACTTTCAGAGAGGCCAGGCACCAGATTTAGCAAAAGTCAGTAATGTAGATAGTGTGGAGATTGTCTGAGCAGGTATTAATTGTTCTGCACAGGTCAAACATATCTCCTGTAATGCCAAACAAAAACATAATTCATAGGTCAAAGCATGACGTGTGAAAATTATAACCCACTTTTGCCTGAGTTTTTCATTGACCAACAGGTTATAGGCTTTTCTCAGCTTGTTCCTTGTTTCTTCATGGTTGCAAGAACCACAGTAACAAAATTAAGATCGTACCCACCTGGCCAGATTCTGGTCCAAGAAATCATACTTCCATGTATGAGAATCTGTAACCAGTTGATCATTGGTTATAATAAAACATGAACTCACCTAATTCCTTGCCCCAAGCCCACATCAGATTCAAAGGACTTCAAGTCCCTGCACCCTCTTGTTTCTGCCGCTCACTAGATGTGTATTGGAATCTGGCTGACCAAGAAATGCTGGGAATGTCTTCCGAGAAGATATTTCATACTCTACAAAATAGTCTATATTCAGCCAAGCTTCAGGAAAACTTGTAAAATAGAGTTGACATCAGTTCAAAATCCAAGATCCATGCACCCTTAGACTTTTGGAGAAGTTCAGGTATGGAGCCTAACTTGGCCACTCTCTCAGCTGCTTGATAACAGCAAATTCATGCTGAAAGTGCCTCCGAGGAACTTAATGATGTGGCTGATGGGCACCAATTGAAGTGTTCCTCCTCCTGCAAATAATGCCATCAGCCTGATACAGTGTGAAACAGCCCTACTGCAGCTCAACTCTCTCTTTACTGCTGTTCCTCATGAATCCGAGTACCCCTCTGGCATTTCCCCCAAGGGCACCTTGTTATTCACAGCAATTAAAATGTGTGTATGTAAGGGTGATACTGAGGAACTCCTTGTGCAGGCTGTCTCCCATCCTTCAGAACATTTTCAAAATCTCTGTCCCAGTTGTTAGAAGAAAATGAAGCTGTATGGTTAGGAAAATTGTCTGAAAAGATGCAATATTTGGCTTCTTTCCTCAGATCCAGAATGTACTATGTGTTCCTTGGATAATGGACAACATGCTGGGTAGTTCCAGATAAGGTATCCAATAACACTATTTTGTGTCCCCACTTTTCTTGCCCTTGTTCCAGAGAAAGTTGGACTAGCGCCTCAGAAATAATTTTATTGTGAGGAGAGTTATTATGAAAACGTACTCTGCTATTTTTCATTGACCTCTGAAATGAACTCCCTAATTAAGTGCAAATGGGAAACTGACTTGGAGCAGGTTGTCTCTAATCTTGGACAAGACAGACACAGTAAAGTTTATGAACTTGATAGACTGAACCTGCCAAAAGTCGATTTTGCTTTTCTTCCATACACTGCACATAGAATATCTATAACATGCTGCTGAAAATTATGAAAAAGGGGATTCCTTAGACATCTGTTTTGCACTGAAAGTAAAAAAACAAAAAGGAAAAGCAGATGATATTCCAGGTGAGAAACATTTGTGCAGATTAATCTTTTATGCAGTAGCTTTTATCTTCTTTTTAAAGAACCTTTTCTTCTTAATGAGTTGCAACATAATTGTAAGAAATTGCACTCATATTAAAAAAAAAATGTTCCTATGTGCCATGGAACTTATTTCTACTGAACTTACATATAGGGAAACTGTGTTAACAAAGAAGAAGAGACTAAAATTATTTTGGTAAACTGCAATATGCAAATTTCAGTTCTTGCTGGAAATGAACCTAAGTCTTATGGTGAAGTTATAGGAAAATATGAGTACGTTACAAATGAGTATCTGTATGCATGCAGCTAGAGCTACCAGAGATTTGCCACTTCAAAAATGATGTACAAAAATTTATGGCATTGGCTTTCATGGATGTCCCAGGCCAAGAAGGAAGTGGTATAAGAATAAAGAACCACCATATGGGTTCACTCCTTCTACACAGTCTGAACAATGAGAGTCCAGTATCAGAGAACCACTTGAAGTACAAGGTTGCAAGCTAGACTTGAGAACACCCTAAGAGGTACGGGAGGTAGCCCTACAGGGTTCCATGCCTCCATGAAGTCCCCCTAGATGCCCTGCACCCGTGGCAGGCACCACTGCAGTGGCCAGATGCTGGAGCCCCTGCAGCTCAGTCTCAATCACCGTTCTGCTTGCCCTGTCTTGCTTCCGCTACTTTTTTTTTTTTTAATTGACCATGATCTTGTGCCTTACCCTCATTTTGTGGCCTTGATGTCAAGACTAGATCCACTCTTGTGGTCTCCACAAATGCTCCTTCAGCTCATGTGCTTCACAAGGGAGAGGGCACTGCCAAGGCAGATCTGACATCAGGCCAGTGGACTACAGAGGGTTTCTTTTACTACCAGACTGTAGGGCATTAAGAGTAATGGAAAACAAGAGGACTCCAATCCAACTCTGAAAGCTAAGATAATTGAAATACAGGCCATAGAATGAATTTAGCTTCTGTCTGAAAATTTTCAGGTATTTTTTCCAGACCTCTGGCTACAGCTATGTGACTGTGTTTCTGTTATTTCCCACAGTGGCGAAAACCAGCAGTAGCTCTGCTGATATCAGTGTGAACCTGATGGAAGATCGGACTCAAACACAAGAGATTTATTCATCTGTTTTATTCAAAAATATGTAGTCATCATAATCTGAAATGTATTTTGGACCTATTCACATACATTCAAATGCTCTTAAGTAATACAGATAGGAGGTCTCTTCACCAACCCTCGTAACACATCTGCTGGAAAGATCACTTTTCATCAGAAAGGAACGCTTTCTTTATAAGTGACTAAACTCCTTTGAAGTCTTTTTTGTTTCCCAGGGATGTATTTTTCCCTAGAAAACCATTTACTCTTGCCCCACAGGTCTCTCTTAATAAGATCTTCATTTGGGTCCTTGACTTTATCCTTCATTAGTGACTAGCATAGTACTGTCAGGCTTCTTAGTCATAAGAATGAAGGGCTGTTTTCCTCTTTTGCATCTGCAAGGAGGGACAAGCTAGAAAGTAGAGTTACAAATGCACAAGGAAACTGATGTTTCTCTCATTACAACAGACTGTTGTGATAAATGACTGATTTACACCAATGCAAGTGACATGAAAAAGAAGTTCTGCAGTATTGTAATATGAAGAAATAGGGCAAGACATGTCAAGTGACATGAGAAAGGTCATTAAAGCAGATTCTGGGGTTAGAATTTGCTCACACTTCTGCACTGCAATGCATATAAATGTTTGTTGCATCTTTGTACTCAAGTGTTAAGAAGCATCCAAGCATGAATACATATTGTTTGTAGCATATATAATGACTGTGGGGGTGATTTCAGAGTGTTCTGAATACAAGGGGAGCAGGACTTTTTCTCTAACACAGATTTACTACCTGCCATTTGGCAAAAAAAGTAACTTTCCATTTTTAGCACTCTCTCTTGCAAAATGCTGAATGGCCTCAATTCTCCTGATGCCTAGAACCTTGTACCACATGGCCCTAACTATGGTAATATGATGTGCATAAGCCAAATGGTACCTCACAAGTATACAGATGGTACTTTCACTGAAAGTCAATAGTGGCCACACATGTGCAGGCATGAGAAGATATTGCTGTAGAAGCTGCTTATAGAAACCACATCTAAATTTTACTGTGCTACAAAACTGCTGCTTATAACTACTTTCAATAACAAATGTCATCATTTAGTCTAGCAGATCAAAACATGACATGGAAGTCCATCTGTGCTATTCAAAGCCCTTGTGCTGCCAAACATCTTAAATCTAATCTAATTTGTTTTACGTGTACTTATTAGCACCTAATTCTGGGTTACATCACTAAAATCTTTCTTAGAACACTGGCATTTTCCCAGTAAGTCTATTTTGGCTTGATTTGTCTTGACTTTGTCTTGATTTTGGCTCTATCGTGATCGTTCCCTCTGGATTTAATATAAAGGGGTTCCTGATATTTATGGAACAAACACCTGCTGAAGTCCCTTGGGCATTTTAAGTCCAAGAAGAACAATAAAAAAGGCTTATCTTGAATGTAAGACTTGGTAAACCGATTTCTTGTAATAGGCAGGAGTGCATCATGATTCTGAATTGGGGTTTTTCCCTAGACTGAGCCCTGAATGTCAGGTGTCATGAGAGCATGACAACACTTACCTAATAAACAGAGATCCCTGTGACAGTCTCTCCACTGATTTTTTCACCTCATAAATATGTCACTTTAGCTGCATGCTCTTTTTGAAAAATTTTCCACCAACTCTGATGAAATTGAACTATCCTGGAAGTATTTAAAGACAGAGCTAGGCTTCCATCTATGCTTTTGCTGGAGAGAAGAAATATTAATAAAAAAAAAAACAGGTCCCATTTTGGGCTCAGATGTATTGGACCATCATGTTCCATCTTCATTTCATCATGAAGAGGTTGACTCCATGGTCAAGTACTGCTGTGTGGGGAAGAGAGTTCAATTGGAGTTTGCCTCTGAGCTTTTAGAGCTGCAAATGCTTTGGAGAAACAGTAAGCAGTGGAACAGAAGAGGCTGGAAATCTATTTCAGGCTCTGTTACAGATTTCCTGTGTCGCTCTAATAGGCAATCTTTTAGGTCCAGGTTTTCAAAAGTCATCAATTAGATATTTGGCAAATTGATTCTGAAAGGGTGTTGGTTTGTATGACAGCCAACTGCTAATGTTGCACATCCTGAGTTCATGGCTCTTACAGAATTCTGTAGCAAGCGCTATAAATACTGACTTTGAATACCAAATAAATATCTTTTTAATCTTTTTTTTTATAAACGTGATCTTCCCTTCATATCATAGTAAAGATAAACTTGATGCTGAATATGCAAACATTCTTCTGAGCAGAATAGGGATTACTGAAAGACTTCCAAATAGGAATGGCTGAAAAGTGTGGAACTGTTCAGTTTAGATGAGAAGGCTAATACAAGAAACACAAAGAATTTTAAAAACAAATAGAAGGAGTAAAGAATGCTGCTGCTTTGCATTTCTTTGTACTTCAAAAGGGCCAATGGGTCATGTTCTGGCAATTAGATGGACTACTGGGCTAAATGAACTTCTGCTTGAATCCCACTGGGCAATTCCTACAGCAGACACGGAAATGTGATGTGTGATGCAGGCCAAACTGAGGTCCTGCAAATGTGTTCTCAGTCATTACTCATCTTAAGGGAGTGCAATGCACTCTTAAAGATTTGTAAAGTGCTTGAGATTCTCTTATATAGGGTGTGAAAAATCGTAAGTGTGTGTGAGTGCATGTGTGTCTGCACATGCTTCCTTGAGAGAGTTTTAATTTATGGACAGAGACTTTTGCACACAAATAAACACAGCCATACATAGTTTCATGTCCCCTTGAATTAACCCATCTGGCCAGACCTCAGTGTCATGGACTGGATTCATTCAGATAATGAAAGAGGTAAATAGAAGGATTAGTGAAGCAAAATGGAAAGTGCAAGTGAACTCAGGGAAGTTGAAGGTGTCTGGACCTAGTCATTAGAAAATACATTTTAAGTGTCAGATTTTGTCCCAGTATCTACCTAGCACAACTCTTGACACAGTTCCAGTCACAGCAGATCTTGGGCTCTATACCACATGATGTGGAAGCTTGCATACCCTAACAAGTAGTCTCCTGGGCAGCTGTTTTCTATTTTCTTTGCCTTGTTTTCAGTACTATGACTTCAGCAGCAGTTATGCTCAAGACTATGTGTTATGTTGTGTTACAGCTTGATCATGTCACTTTTCTGTCATACCTTGAAAATTACTTCAAATTCAGTTATCTTCTTCTATGTAAAATCAAAGGGATGAGTTATAAAATGTGGTCCTTCCCATGTAAGTAAACATGATAAATAGAGGATATGGATTAAAAAATGGGAATGTAAATTTCTTTTAAATATTGCTAGCATTGGAGTTTAGCTCTATGGTTAAAAAGCAGTTGACAAAGCTGTTTCTATGCTTAAAACAAACTCTTAGCAATGAAGTAATATTTCACCGGGGTTTATTCATCATCGTATTTAGTCTGATCAAGTTTAGTGGAGGAGATAAATACATAGTCTAATTGTTCAAATATTAACCAGCTGCTACACATGCAGCCTTTTTGTTGCTGCTTAAACAGCAAAATTGTGACTCCTTTTACTCACAGAAAAACAGAGTAGCTCGCAGATACGGCATCACTGAAGCCAGCTTACTGACTGTTTGCCAAGGGAATTCACCCTAACTCCTAGGAATTTTCAGTGCCTATGCTGTTGTTATCAGCAAGCTGTAGAAAAGGATCAAAAGGAAGATGTGTGCCTAGAAACTGGAAATGGACTTAAAACTCCTCACTCAGCAGCTGCTGAAGACCAGACCTGCCATCAGACATTTGCAGATATGAAAGCTGCCTCACCCTATTTTTCACCCAAAGTTTTTGTTTTATATGAAACAAATGCATAGATTCAAGCAATACAGAGTTGAAAAGTGATGCTTGTACCTTACTCAGAAACTTGAAGAATGTCTTCTGTGTCCTTCCCTTTCCCCTAGATTTAACAAAGTCTCTGCCTCCTGAGCACAGTGAAATTCAACTTTGCTAATCATGACTTTAACGCTGCAGTCTTCAGCCCACTCAGTTGGGCTTCAGCAGCATGGTATCAGGACTCTAGTGATCTCTTCTTAAAAACCATTCTTGATATATGCTAATCTGTTAACCTCTTCTTTCTGCTCCTAGTGGCTATTACAGTAAGAGAAGTTAAGAGTAAGGACAATATTTTTAAGGGAAACGTGGTATTCTTGGTTTCACTTGGTGCATAAAAACTCGGGAGTGTGGGAGTGTGACCTGCTTGATTTCCAAGTACACAAACCATCTGCCAAGATCTGAGCAGACTTTATCAGGAAGATGGCTCGTTCTCTGCCTGTGCCTGACTAGTCCAAAGGGCTTTTCTCTAGCCCAGATCAGGATTTGCAATCATTTATAGAGCTGTTCATGAAATTGAATTTCTTTTCCTCTGAAAAAATACAGACTTTTTTTATTTCAATAAAGTCATTCACAAGCAAAGAACAGAAAATGCAGCCTACAAAAACCTGCTGTTTCAATTACTGAAAACAAAACAAAAACTTCCGAAAAACCAAAAACATATCTCACTTACTAGTGACCCCAAGTAGTGTTCCTAAGACTGAGTTTGTTTGTTTTAAAGTTCCTTTTTACTGAAAATTTTCAACTAGTTTTTAATGAGCAGGGCCTTGGACCTTCTGTTGTTGAAGGCAATAGGAGATCTGGCACAGGATCAGTCCTGCACTGATCAAAATGAGGATTTCCCCAGATAATCTCTTGTGTAGGAATTCTCTATACAAAAGTTACAGAAGAGAACTGAAACAGAGCATAATGGAGAAAACATCCAGAAAACATTGAATAGCGGGCAGCAGATTTTCTCAGCGTAGGCATCTGTACATTAACAGTGATCCAGCTTAAACATAGCTTGCAAGAAGGACCCTCTCCTGTTACATACTCTTTTGGGCTTCAAACAGTGCAGATAAAGATGCAGTACCTGTTCCTTTCCACCGCACCGGAGACAAACAGTGCTGACCTTCCCCAGAGTTTTCATGCATTGGTATTGACCTGTTCCTCTGAAACCACTAATCCTTGACTACTTCTGAATGAAATAGAATATTAATAGAGATTTCCTCCTGAGTCCAGTAAAGAGCTTGAAATTCTTCCAACTCTGCTAGCCTGCTAATCCTTAAATTATGTATGTTTTTTTAATCTGGTCTAAGTGGGTGTCTCTGCTTTTAGTCACTGACAGACATGCCTTAATTTTGGTGACTGTTATCCTGGAATTTCTTCAGCTGTACAGTGAAGGGTAAGCTACCTCTCTCAGGTCATCATATGGCCATCATACAAAAAAGAAGACTGACTTAGATTTTAAAATATGGGTGCTTAGGAACAGTTCTCAAGGCTGGGCTGTGCAAAAAGGCCTTCCAAAGATTTAGACTTCAAGTGGCAATAGTCCTTTGAGTCTTTTAGAAGATATCAGCCCTGGAGCTTTATTTAGGCTCAAACTTAGTGCCTGGATTTTGCAAGCTTAATGATCTGCCTGTGGCTTGCAGAGCCAATACTGGGAGCCGGCAGGCATTCAGTCCATTGGAAAATTGGGCCACTTATCTAAATCCAGCCTGCAGAAATCTAATCTCAGCCAGAATTTTGCACCATTTGTCAGCACACAACTCTTCCTTCTCCCCTCAGAGGTTTTCCAGATTGCATGTATCGCATTTCATTGGGGACTCCTCTTATTTTTGAGTAGCCTTATGCCTTTTTTTTTTAGTTGGTTGTTTTTGTTTTTGGCCGGCTCTGTCAAGAGATTTCATAAGGTAACTTCATTAAACTTAAGGAAGTTACCACACTGACAGTTTGCAGTGTGTTGTGAAAGGTGTAGTGACTTGGAAAGTCTGACTCGTTGTCAAAATGAAATGTGCTAGTGCTGTGTGTAAAAACCCACTGGCCCCTCAGGGAAAACAATGGAAATATTCAGCAAAAACACAGGCCTGCCTTTGTATTGTGTGTTTTCTGTTTCTCCTCTTCTATCTTTTTGCTTTGGAGGCCCTGTGATAGAAAATTAAGGGTTTAGTTTTTTAGTTCCTTGGTGAGGCAAGGCACAGAACTTGTCTCAATAGCAAACCAGCCAAACATGGGAGCATAACTGCTAAAAGCAGTTAAACTTCTTTCATTTGCAAGAAATCTGAGGTGTCTAAAGGAGTTGTGTTGCATGGCAGCTTTCTTTGCAGAGTCCAGATGCTAGTCCATGCATTGACTCACACCAGGGCCGTAATGTGTTCCTAGCGATTCCTAGGATGTCTGGAACTAAAGAACATAGGTGCTACAGCAAGTTCCCCAAGGTCTATGAAAATGTTCACTATCGATGTACCTGTTGTAAGAGGTTTCTTACATCAGGTGCTTAGCTTAACCTACAAGTGCTTATATTGGTTCCTACATCTCCTAAGCATGTTGCAAAGGAATGAAAAATCACCTTTCATAAGCTAGTAAAACTGCCAAGGAAGAGAGGCAGCAGAATCATCTTGCCTGCCCTGTGCCCATCACCACCACTGTGGAACATGAGTAGCTGCTGGTGTATTGTTTCCCCTTCCATGCTCCTGATGCCAAGATGAAAACCATTTTTCCTCAAGGGCTTGCCTTTTCCTGTAGCTGATTCCCAGAATCCAAACAATTCATAGGGCCTTCTGTAAAACTGAACTCCACCTGAGTGTGCCTGAAAGGTATATACAACACCAAGCTCCAGAAGTTCCCAAAGAAGGTGGTTACTCCCTCTTCCAGTTGCATGGTAGATTCCCCCATATGAGATCCATGGTGTTGATCTTCATGGTAAGTGCTGTAGGAGAGACCATACATAGTTTTTCAGAGGACCATGACCCACCTTTACTTGTACAGTAAGACTTTAAGAACAAGCTGAGAGCCCCCCTGCCCAAAGAAAGGAGACAGTGCTGCATAAGCAGCAACTTATACCTCTCTCCCCAAGTCACACACACAGCTATTTTGTAAGAAGATGACTGATCCATGCCTTCAAGGAGCAGGAAAATCCAGACCTCACTGAAGCTAATGATAAAGCATTCATTTTTTAACAAAACCAGAGTCTCTCTGTTCTCTGTCTACCTAAGCGTATGAGGTACACTGGAATGTCATACTGCACTTTGAGGGGACAAAAACCTTCCTCACTGCAGTAGCTGATCACGTTGGACCCTGATGAACAGGGCTTTGCTCACTTGAATTTTCTTTCCGAAAAGCTGACATTCATTTCCCTGATCTGTGTAAGACAGTACCTCATTTGTTTATGTCCAGTCTCAGTTGCTTTCATGGCAGCTCTCTGGAGCTGGGGATGGTGCTGATTGCACCCTGAGTGAAGTATCAGTCCTTGCATTTTAGCTCACGTATGCTTCTGATGGATGATCCACCATTAAACAAGCAGCCCATGCTGACTCTTGAAAGAGAGATTAACAGTTAAAAACTCAAGACGGCTGTGTCTGGCAATGCTTTCACTGCTATGCCATTAACAGACAAATAGCGGCACAAAATCTTCAGCGATAAGGCAGTGTATTTTATGAAGCAGGAAGCATAAATTACACAAACATAACAGTGGACCTTTAAAAGGCAGTATTGTGAAAGTTACTTGCTGCCTTCAGAACACTTTCTCATTTGAATTTTTCCTCATCTCTTCAATTTGTACTCATTGTTCTTAACCAATAGAAAGCAACAACACCAACGAAGTTGTATCAGATGAAGTTAAAACCAGTAGGAGGTCAAAGTCAAATAAACCTGTTAGAAACGAACTTGCTCTTCTTTTACTAAGAAACCAATTATCCTCTACTGATAAAGCAAGAGGCTACTACTATATCCATCTGGGAGCAGACTTTGTAGTTTTCTTTCTATTGCACCCCTACTGCAACTCTGACATTAAATACAGCAGGTGCAGAGGCCCGCATAGTTTCCTTCCTTTACTCCAAAGGAAACCATAAAGGAAATACACTACTGGTTTCTGGGGTGCCCTGCAAGCCAACTGAGAGGGAAAATGGGCCAACACATAGCCAACAGGGACAGTAACTCAAGGGGACGTGTCTGGCACCGTGACCAGGCCTAGGCCCAGGCCCAGTCCAATGTCCAAGCTCAGGCCCCAGACCCAGGCCTATACCCAGGCCCAGGCCCTGACCCAGGCCCAGGCACAGGCCCGGGCACAGGCACAGGCACAGGCACAGGCCTGGACCTAGGCCCAAGCCCTGCAGGTGCAGCAGGCCTCTGGCCCATGGGGATGCATCAGTCCCCGCAGCCATGCCAAGGCCCCGGGGGAGCTGGCAGCCACAGGGTGATGATAGAGCTGTCTGTCAGTTGCTGCTAATCCACTAGAGGCCATTGTGACACAGAGTAAGGGGTGCCTGGCAGAGCATTTCACTCTAGTGCTGCTCAGCCGTCCTCTTCACTCGGTTCAAAATGATGAATTAAGGAGTTTATTTAGTAGATATTCAAGGGGTGGTGGAGTGGAGAAATGATTCCTCTGGAAGTTGCAAAATTTTCCATGTATTATGGAGGAAATTCTGCTAGGCAGAACCATTGATTTGCTCATGTAGTTCATGTTTCAGCAATACAGAGTGTATCTTATTGTGGCGTTTTGAACAGGATGTGCAGTACTGTACAATTATTTGAAATCTAGAAAAACATCCTAACAATTTCTTTTCCTATTTACAGTATACAGAAAAGAGTTGCCTAAGGATTGTTGAGGAAATACTGTGATGGCAGTTAGTAGTTAGTTTGCCCTCTCTCTTTTACTCATCCATGAAAATGGGAGCAGAAAATGGTGATTTTTGAAAGAGAAATATGTTGCTGCTGGGGTAGATGGTGAGATATCAGAAAGCTTAAATTTGCTAGTGATGCAAAGAGAACCCCAACAACTGGGGAAAAGGAGAAAAGGAATCAAATTAGGGCAATTACCGCTGTCAGGAGAATAAGACAATAGTGAGAAGAGGAGAAAAAAAGATATCCAAGGGGGCAAGGCTCCTGGCCACATGAAACTGTACATCTTAAGTCAGACAAGGGATCATCTCTAACAACTGCTAGGCCTGCCGTCAGAAGAAAGACCTGGGGCATTTTAGTTGTCATTTCCATGTATACCTGCAGCTGCCTGAAGATACAATAGCACTTGATGAAATGCTGTAAGGCAGTCAACCAGTTATAAAAAGAAGCATCTTCCATTGAAGAGAAACCCTGCCAAATTGGCTAATTAGTATCAGTGAGATAATTCTTCATCTCTTTTGTGTTATGTACTATACACTATGCAACACACACAAAAACTTTAAAAAAATATATTTATATATTTATATGAAGATATTATTTTAGAAATCAACATAGGAACATTTTACATCTGCATGAAAAAAACACTAGAAGGTCTGAGATGATGCAGTGTCATCATGGCAAACACATTGTTTCTTGTGGTAGCAATATCATAATCTTTCTTGGTTTGGGATTTAGAGAGCAGTAAACCTAATGAGCCTTCCTCCAATCTTCCTGAGACTGGCATAAATCTGGAACAATTCCACTGAAGTCAACAGACTTGGCAATCACATAAATTGTTGTATGTGGGTGCAGAATCAGGCTCCCAGCATCAGGGCAAATGTGAACATTGCCTCTCTTACCTCTTTTACCATAAGCACCTTGAAACACGTTCATGTGTGGAAAATACTTCTTTAGAAAACAGGATAGCTTCTTGCATGTCTGAAGGGACTGATCCCACCTGGTTTTAAGGCTGTGCAATGGCTGTTCATTGTGTGAGGGTGTTGGGGAACTTGGTCAGAGAGTGGCTGTCAGCATCAAGTCTAAAATTAAGGAAAGCAGGAAACACTGATTTATTACCCAAAAAGCAAATCTTTTATTTATGAAATGGAAAGTTTGCACACACGTGTTTTCAGACAAGAATATTCCGAGGAGTATGTGAGACGCAGAGAGCAAAAAAGGAATGCTTGCTAGATAGGCAGGATTTTTTAAATAGAAAAACATTAATTTAATGAATAAAGCATCAAACCTCCACTGTAGGCCCTGTGTTTCTAAAGGTTTAGAAAGCTACTATAATATGAATCCAGCTATATAATCCTGTGTTCAAAAAATGTGAAATAATAATAACAACGTAACCTCATCCTCTGTATTTCCTCATTTCCTTAGGGCCACAGTTTCAAAAGGTCTTAAAAAACATAGCAACAATACATTCCAACACTTCCCTCTGATTATGGGAAAGGACCCTGCCCTCCAAGCCTAGGTAAGTGTTGACATGCTCAGTACCTCCAACATTTTCCTCTATGACCAGTTAGAGGAATGGGTCACATGTGTGTGATAGGGGTCAGGTCTTTATTTCAGCTTTTGGGCCTGGCCCAGAAAGCATTTAAAATTAGGCTTGGGGTTTGTTATCTGAAGAAGTTTCATGGGTTTTCACTGAAATATTGTGTGGTACTTAGCACTGCTACCAATAAGATTTTGGGGAATTGAGCTCCCTCTGCAAACTTGGATATTAATCTGCATATACAAGAGAGTGCATTTCCTTTTAGACTAAAAGGCACCCCCCCAAGCTGGTCTTTTAAATGACCTGTGAGGCCCTCATCCTGCGATAACACCACCCTGTCTTCCCTGGGCAGATTCCTCTATCTACACAGCAGCCTTGGACTCTTTCTGGGGTTATGCACGACCTCAGGGATCTATCAGCATGGAGCTTGCTGGAAGATGGATGGCTTGGAGAAAAGTGAGGGAAGAGTCAGACTTGGTTGGAAATGTTTAGCAACTTCTCTTGGGAAAGCTAGAAAAAGCCTGAATAACAGACAGGAACGGGAGCAGGCATGGGCAGACCTCTAATGCAAACTCTGACTCAATTTAAAGAGTCCTGTGGACCTCAGCAAACCACAAAGAAAACACTGTCTTTTAATAATGATCATGAGTGTCTCTACTTGTGCTAAACATTTCATTCAAGATTCTTGGGTAAATTTATAGGTATTTACTTTTTTTCTGTGAGTGAGTAAACTGAGACATTAGGAAGCATTTGGCAGCTGATTTGTGCAGATAACAGCTGCAGATCTGGATCTATAATCTAGCAATCCTGATCAGTAGATAACTGCTTCACAGTGCATCCAGGAAAAAAAAAAATCATCTTTCTTTAAGCAATATTAACTAAATCATGGTTGTTGGTTTGGTTTTTTGCTTTATTTGAAAATATTTGGATCTGGTTTTCTCTTGCCTTTGAATCTTCCAGGGCAAAATGAACTCTGTTCCAGTGCTACCATAGTCTTAAGTAGCCTCTGGAAACTAATTTAATCAGATCCATTCCTGGATTTTAAAATAAGGGGATGCAAAATTGTTTTGAAGTGTTGTTTTGTCAACTAATTTTAGTTCAGGTAAACCCTCTGAGGGATTTGGCTGTGTTTATGATTTTGTAACAAATATTCAAAATACTACTATCAAAACAACCTCTCCCCAGCTAGGACAAAGCCACACCATCACAACATTTTGGTGACTTCAGCAGCACATGTTATGACAGAAATGTTTCAGTCCTGAGAGTAGCTACTTCCCTATTTTTTTAATTGTCTCTTTGTGCCAAGAATATTTGTCTTTCTTCTTCTTCTTCTTTTATACACATGAACCAGAGTTCTCCATTACGTTGTGCTTTAAATCTGCATTTTCCAGTGCCTGGAAAAGCTGCCTTCTCAGCCCACGCTGTAGCTCTCTGGAGTAAAACTTTTTGTATGCAGTGAGGAGTGCATCATGCTTCAGCCATAACTGGAATGTGCACAGCTTTGTGAAGGTTCTCAGAATGACTCAAAGAGTGGAAGCAAATAAAAAACCACAGAGATATTTGTATCTTAAATGTGCTTCGAGTAACTGCATTATTACCACAGCACCTCCTAGGCTTCCCGTTTTTGCAGATTGCACATTGTCACCACTTCCTAAATAGCTGTATTTATTTATTGAAACTCAAGGGTTTTATTTAACACCTCATGTAAAAAACAATTCTCCTTATCCAAGTCATATAGGCCAACATCACCAAATTTGGATGCCTATAGCAACCCATCTTAATTCTTATTTAGATATGCATGCAAGTAGCTTCAGTTTTAAGGGAGCCAGCTGAAGCATTTGTGAAAACCATACTTCTGATTTCTTTGGTTGCCTGGCTTTGAAATTAGGACCCAGCTCACCAGCAGTTAAAACTCCAGGTTGTATGAGAGTCCTGAGTTATACCAGGGGCTGCAATCAGAACACTCATATAATTACAAGTTAAGCATAAGCTTGAGTGAAGTGCTGGATTTGAGGTTTTGTTGCCTGCGACTGACACAAAAGGAATGGAGGTGAGATTGCTGTAGGAATGAAAGTTATGTGGTCATGTCTCACTGGAGGCGGGGTTCAGGCCATAATTCCCATTAACCTCTTCCAGGATCCCAACACTGGCGCTTAGATTTAGAAATGTTAATGTGAACATTGTTGTGTGCTCAGTCATTAAACCCCAGAGCCAGTGAAGGGAAATGTTTTGGGAGAAGCTAGGAGCTAGTTGGAAACTTTCTGTGAGAAATACCAGAGACCTCTTCCCTTACAAAAGGAGAATGTGTCAAAATTATTTTTTGTCTGTGACAGACCACACACTTACTCCCATCATCTTGAATGCAATGTAACTGGGGTTGGAGGCTGTAAGGCAGACATGCAGCAGGCTGGGTCCAATGGAGCCATGGCAGCAGCTGAAAATCTGCCTCGGGTGGCTGATGGCTGCCATGCCAGAGAACCACAGTACTCCTGGTTTGAGCAATGAACAGCAGTGAGTTGGGAAAGTGGCAAATCTTAGATTTTAATTTTGCAGGTTTAAGCCCCTGCCAAGTCTATAGAATCAGCCAAAACCACAGAATTTCAAAATGTGCCTTAACAGCAAACTGAAAAATCAATATGCCTTCCTCATTTTCCTAGAACATGACAGAAAGCACATTTAGTCAATAGCTGTCTTTCTGTCAGTCTTGGTGGGCATCGTATAAAATCCTGATGGACAAAAATAAACAGGGAAAATGAAGAATCTACTCGCACCCAGAGGGCACCTTTCTGATAGGAGCTCCTCTGTGAAGGAAGCAAATGGGTTTCGTGCTATGTAAATAGATAAAGCACTGCAGTCTTGCATGTAAGACATCAGTAGCAATGCATGTTAAGGACTTACTTAGGTAAGTTCATTTCTGCATAGTAGATCAAGTAAGGAAATGCTGAACTGTAAACCTTTGTTAATTTACAAGTGGGCACAACAGTAGGTAAAAGCAAGGTAAATTAGGAGAGATTGGATTGACAGCACTGTAGAAATCTTGGTTGGTAACTGTACTTAAATGGCCAAGATCCTAAGAGCACTTATATAATAAAACTGTATTTAGGGAAACATTTGCAGATTGAAGGGAAATGATGAGAGAGTAAATTATTTACCCAATTTTATTCAGCTATCTATAATTGTGGTTTATAAGAAAATAGGAGGCCAGATTTGATCTCTAAATGAGTGCCACTCCATGGATCTGGCTTGTAATTTACAAATAATTTATCTGAAGATAAATGACAATGTATAAAATTATTCATTGTTAGCGTGGATTAATGTTAATTCGTATATATACACTTTCTTGCACTTTTCACACATACAATGACGGAAGTTTTGCAGACAAAGCCAAAAATACAGTCTCTTGAGTCAGATTGTTTCTACCACTGTGTTACTGAAATTTCTAATCATCATCTCATGACAATAGTTTCAAGGGATTTATGAAAAAGTAGCAAAGAATACACTTTTCTGTAATTTACTATTTCCTGTAATTCATCATACCATTTTTTCTTCAAATGGCTTTGACTTTTTTTCAGGAGTATCATATATCACGGTCCTACTGCTAGTGACCCTTTTTCGACTGATACTCTCTTGCCTTTGTGCATTGTTTATTAATTGCTGTTTCATTGCAAAGACAATTATAAAACTGAAAGGCAAAGCAAGAGACAACTTGATAGGGTGGGATAGTTGACTAGAAGGCTGCCTCTGCAGGGCTTTGTTTGGTTTACCAAAAAAAAAAGGTTTAGTTACTTTAAAAACTTTAGGTATCGCTGACCTAGTAAATGAAATTGTATAGTCTGGGCTCCACAGAAAGTAGGACTAGATGGTCTACTGATCCATTCTGGTTTTATGATACTTGGATCTACTTCAAATCCATTGAAACCATGGACAAATGTTAAACATAGCCACACCAAGTACATTTGGAATGGATTCACCTTTGAGAAACATAGCTGATGATGTTAAAGCAAAGCAAAAATAATGGTGGCAACACCAAAAAGGAAATGCGAAGCAACATGTAACATAAAGGCTGGCTAAGGTAGGAGTCTTTATTAACTGCTTCACCTATGAAGCTCGTGAGAAGTGCCACAAGCTTTCACTCTGCTAAGCTAGATGAGAAATAATACTTGGGGGTTTTTTGCTAGTCATAAATAAAAAACAAACCACAATTTTTTGAGGACAGGAATTATTGTCTACAGAGGACAATCCAAACATATTAAAGGCAGAGTTCCAGAGTGTTTGGGTGTTTGCCCACGGGTTTTGACGTGCAGTGTTAGTACTTTTACAACACTAAGCCACTTGAACACAGGGACGAGGAAATACAGATTAGGATGCAATGCTTATGACACGTCTTTTAAAAATTGACACTTTCATAATGTATTTATGTGCACTTGGAAACATCTTTCAAGATTCCCAGCAATTATTTGAGGAATGGCTGCACTCTCAGTAATCTTCCTGTTGTGGCAGAAGATGATCAAATAATTAAGGAGCTAGCTGGGAGCTGGAAATTTTGCATCCAGTTTGCAGCACTGACACAGTCTTCCTGTGTGACCCTGGCTAAGTCACGCAATCTTCTTGTCACTCAGTTCCTCATCTGTGCTTTGAGTATGTGAAAAAATGAAGTATTTTTATTTGTTTGTCTCTCTGAAAAGCTTCTCTAATGTCACACCTGCTGAGTGCATCCTGATCCACACCACACTCATTAATGTCTCCCTGTGAATCGCACAGTAAAAGTCAGTCTGAGTAACCAGACCTCACCCACAAAGGTTTTTAGCAACTTGCATGCACCAACGAGGAACTGATGTAGTCCTGAGCTCCCATTCAATGAGCTCCTGTTCCCCTGGTAGGTGGTAGCAACCTGATGAAAGTTTTACCAGCTATATTTCTGGTTTTATGAAAAGAAAATTACTCTTAAATAGAGCAGTTCTAGGAAACGGGAAGTGTTGTCAGGCATGTAGTAATTACACAGCTGGTCAGAGATAAGTGTAGGGGACCAACAGTGCAGTGTGTGGTATTCTGCTGGGTGACAAAGCACTGTTGCAGAAAATACAGCAGAAGGCCTCATCCAGCTTTACAGCTCTTGACAAGTGTATTTACAAAGCATATTGGAGCTATGCCACACAAAGTCTTCTCTTTGCCCATGTTAAAATGTAGAGAATAAAACAAACAGCTGGAGAAGCAATACAAACCTTCCTCGGAGTCACACCTTGCCACCAATCCTTTTGCGGAATAGATGGAATAGAAACAAAACTAGATAAAGCCTTGACTGAAGGTGCTGCTTGGGATTTCTGAGGAAGGGACACTTCCATAGAATCATAGAATCATAGAATGCTTTGGGTTGGAAGGGACCTTTAGAGGTCATCTAGTCCAACCCCTCTGCAGTGAGCAGGGACATCTTCAACTAGATCAGGTTGCTCAGAGCCCCGTCCAACCTGACCTTGAATGTTTCTAGGGATGGGGCCTCCACTACCTCTCTGGGCAACCTGTTCCAGTGTTTCACCACCCTCATTGTAAAAAATTTCTTCCTTATATCTAGCCTAAATCTACCCTCCTTTACTTTAAAACCATTAGTCCTTGTCCTGTCACAACAGGCCTTACTAAAAAGGTTGTCTCCATCTTTCCAATAGACCAGAGCTGGACGTAGTACTTTCCTCCCTTATTGTCGCACTTTTCCTTTTACATATTGTCTTAACGCGTCAGAGATAGTAGACACGTTGACCATCACTTCAGATTTGATGAGAATCACGAAATAGGCATCAAAAGCAAACTGCTGCATTTCAAGTGCTGCTCAAGCCCTTTTTCTGTATTTAAAAAGGCAAGAACTGATTTTTCTCTATTTTTCATGTCTTCAGGCATCCAGGTTTCTCTTGTTTGAAACTGGCTCTTCTCCAGGATTATGTGACCAATGTACAGTGAACATTTTTTCTTCTCTTTTTTTGTCTAATTCATGGAATTTATCTTCCCTGAAGGCAGATCACAGTTTCCTCACAATTACTTTGTGTTTTGTTCATTCTCTGAACTGACTTGGAAGGTCCAAAATTTGTCCTGCAGTGCCGAGCTGCAATCAACCATGGAAGTCACATGGAAGAAGTGAGGGGCTGATCCTGCAAGGCAAAGAGACTGGGAGTTGAGGGCATGTCAGAGACTTTTTTCCTTCATGAACATGGCTTCCCACAGATATAGGGTCACTATTTATATGGCATTAATCTGGTTGCTTAGTCTTTATCTTCACCCCACGACCTAAGCCTGTTGATGTACACAGCCTCCAACACATCTCAGAAGACCAGTGATATCTACCTAAAATGCTTAAATGAGTTTAACATCTGATTCTACATTTATTTTCAACATATGTTAAAAATGTTTTTTTTAAAAAAATTAACCTTTTATTATATAATTGTTCTTATCTCTTTGTTACCTTATTTCTTTGTTAGCATTAATTATCAATAACTTCTGTTGTATAAGTGACTGAATTTCAAAAGGACTCATTTCACATGCACCTCAGAACCCCTCTTTTAGGATTGTCCCCCTTGTGCCCAGAGATGCCCACACCAGTTCTGTCCTCCTCTTGCTTTTAAGTTTTCCTACCCATAAAGGAGTCTTATCCACCTCTTGGTGCAATGGACTATGTTTGCAGCACATCTTTGAATCCACATATCTCCATTCTATGACCAGCCAAAACGCTATGAGAGCCTCTAGCACAGATGAGCTCCTGGGAATAATATTTTGCTATCAGAAGGGCATGTCATACCTGTGGAGCCGGATCCAATTCATTGCACTGGAAGACAAAAAATTGTCTGCACCCCTAAATGGCCTGTGAAGGCCTTGAAGAGGTGTCTTGCAAAGTTGTAAAGGGCAACTGATATTCTGTCAGCATGTGAGAGCTTCAGTATAAAAATACCAGACTTATATGCTTTTTCCATGACCTCAGAACTTCAAGGGGTAAACGCATTCATTTCCTTTCATTTTGCATCCATCTGATTGCTTTTAAACATAGTTAGGATCAAATCTTTCCAACGCTGATACCTATGGCAAAACTCCCTCTGACTTCCATGAGACAGGGATTTGGCATGTAAGAATTAGCGTCTAGGGAGGATGCATTGAAATAAATGGTGATTGTCAAAACACATTGGAATTTAGAACACATTTGTTGCAAAGATAGAAGCTCACTGGGGTATCTGATTGTCAGAGTCAATTTTATTTTCCTTACTGCACATATGCACATATTTGAACCTTGTCATGCTGCAAAGGGAAATACCTCATTAGATTTCACTAGGGTTTCTTCAGAGTTGTTTATACACTACAGTCAATAAAGATATTTTTTGTTCAATAAATGAAATACTGGAATGGCCTGTTCTATCAGGAAATCGAAGGAAGTGCATTTATCCCCAGTAAAGATGAAGCTCTACTTTATAGGGTGCAGAAAGCCTGCAATGTATATTATTTTTCAAATAGTTGAAAGATTTATAGTGGTAAATGGATTCTTTTTCAGTCTCTTGATCATATTGTCTGCAACAAAGCAAATGTTACAAATAAAAACAAGAGTAAACCAAGAGCATTTCTACGTTCTGTATTTTCAATTATGATTTTAACAGAAATGAATCACTTGTCCTTTTTTCATTTGGAAACAGTTTTACTTCCCTTTTCCCCACTGGACATATAATTTTGATTTATAAACACAGCAATCTGGAGCAAAGGGAAGTTTTAAGCACAGTACATACTCCTGCTGAGGCCTAGTTTTATTTTGCCTAGAATTTTTATTTTTATTTTTTTACATTTTCAGATTAATTTTAGCGTTCTACTTTAGAGATGAAAAACATGGTTGCAGATGACATATTTTGCCCATTTCGAATTCACAGAGGCCTAAGGTTTCATCTTGCACCCAAGGCCTCATTTTATAAACACGGTGAAGAGTTCTTCCAGTTAAAATGTGCTTTTAACTGGGATAAACCTGTCTCACAATGTTAAGACTTATAAATCTTCTCCACAGTGCTATTTACAATCCAGCTACTGCATGCTTACTTTATTGACTATGAATAAATAAATCAGTTTTCCACATCACCCCATTCTCTTTGCTGATGTTTTGATTTGGTGTCTATCCAAAAGTCTCTGATCACAGACACATGATTATAAAACCATCTCTCGCGCTGAAAAGTATTTAAGAGAAACAAGCAATGGAATTAACTTCTTTTAGATATTGTTTTACACTGCACATTTGAACTTGGGGATATACATTTTTCACAGGGCTCAGTTCTGCTGGGCAGAACACTCTGATAAAACTGCAGAAGCCAAAAAATTAAATGAGGGGTTTTTTCATCATTGACTACTTGGCTTGAGTTTCCACAACACAGAATCTATGTCTTTAGCTCAACTCAGGCTCTTTGAGTGGATGCAGGTGTCTCTATCCTTTAAAGATTTTTAAATCTTTTAAAACAGTTTCATAGGTTTGTTTTGATAAAATTGGGATTTTTTTTTTGTATTGCACCACTCAGGTGGAATTTTGCAAAACTATGAGAGGGAAAAGGACCGGCCATCAAAGTTTTACGCTAGTGGGGGGGTTCCATTCCCTAAATATCCAGGAAATCCAGAAAAGTATTTTCATTCACAACTTATGCTTGAATTTTGAAAACACCCTGTAAAAGGCTGTGGGAGATCCCTAGAACCACTGGGAAACATTTTATATACTAGGATCAGAGACTGGCTTGGGTCTCAGCAGTAGCATCTATCATTCTTTTCTCCCCATTACTTTAGGGAGAAGAAGATACTGACACGAGCATTTCTAGATCCAGATCTGCCCCTTTTCTTTGAATCCTGGGTGGAATGCAAAACTAGAGGGAGCCTGCAGAGCTCAGGCAGCATCTAGTGATGGAAATAACACAACGACCAGCCTTGCAAGGCATTTGATCTCACAGGAAAAGAGCCCCTGAGAGCTGAGCATGGTGGAATTCAAACCCCATGTGAAGCCTTTGCTCAGTTTCAAAGCCAAAATCCAAATCTTATCCTACATCTCATCCAGAGGTGAAAGGCCATTGCAGTGCGACACCTGACAATTCCCCTTGTAGGACAGGTATAACACACTTTGTAAATTGAGCCTTATATAAGCAAGGACAAGCGTCCTTTTTAATTTTAGAGAACAGTAGACAGCTGAAGGGAATGTGGGATATGCAGAGACCAGCAGATGAGCTGCCTTGGAAGATCTTGTTTTCATTACTCTTGATCTTGCAAAGATTTATGGTATCAGTATTGCCTGTTCCAAACAACATGTCTTTTTGTTTATACTCAGCTAAGGCCCGTGCACCTAAAAAGGTTGCAGTACATTTCCTGAAACCAAATTCCTATATTTTATTATCTGCAATAGAGAAGTACCATGCTTGCCCACATTATTCTTCAGATGATCCTTAATCTTATTCCAAGGGAATCAGATTTTGTCGTGCACTGACAGACGTGCCTGGCCATTCTAGCTTAATTATATTAAGTCCTTCATAACATACTTGGAAAAGAAATTTGTTTCTGTACCAGTCACTGAAATTCCAGGTAATATTTCAGTGCACATGGCTTGTTCAGGTCTCAGTTGTAGCAGTTAAGGTATCAAGGAATTGGATTAAATTCCCTATTTAATTTCAAAGAAAGAAGAATTTAAAGGTAACACAGGATTGACTCAAGCTGGTGTCACTGGTGATTTTATGCTCTCTATCACTTCCCTTCTTTTCCTTTACCAGAATAAAACATGGAAGAGAGATTCTGTTGGGATATTGTGCTGATCAGCCTCTCAGTGGCAACCTTGTTAAGGGTTATATCTTCCTTCTGTGGTTTGACTGCTACCCATCTAACTCTAACCCTTTTCCTGAATTGCCTCAGTTAGGAGCACAGTTGCTCTATGGTGTCACTATGTAATTTGGTGGTGGTTTAGTCAAAAGAGAAGTGAGGACAATTTCACTGACTTAAGATCTCAGTTGTCCTCTTTGTCTCTCCGCTGGCTTTATAGGAGAGAAGCAGCATAAATCAGATGAATCTGGGCTCCTGTTTTGTATTCAATATTTTCCTACAGCAGCCATCAACAAACAGCACCAAGGCACCAATAATACAGCTAAGAAAAACTAAAAACCAAGCCGGAGAAAGTCCAGCAATTGTCCATTGTAGAGAAAAACAAGACGATTCAAATTTTGAGGCAGATTATCTCTCTGGGACTATTTCAGATGGGAAAAGTTACTCTGGAACAAGAGAATAGAACATTAAAATCCCAAAGAGCAGTAACAGACAAGACATTAGTTTAAACACTTCCTAAAAATAAAGAATGAGACTTTGTCCTGGAAAACACTGACACCAGCATGTGACCTATCACAGAGACAGGGAGATACAGTGCAGAAAGATAGTGAGGATACGAAAAGAACGATGATATCACAAGTAAAACAGCAGTTACAAGGAAAGCCGAAGACAAATGGTAAGGGAGCAACAGCAGCAGATGTTTTCCCTTAAGGTCATAAATGAAAACAGAAATCCTGATGCACAGGAGCTTTTCCAGAGAAATATATCTATATCAGAACATGAAACACTAGTGAAACAAAAACAGAGCACAAAACACAAAGAATAAAAGCAAAGCAGTCTCCTTTTTGCAAAGAGAATTACGGCAAATACCCAGGTAGCTGGTGATGGGCTGTTGTTTCAGGGGCAACAATCACATCTCTTCCCACCAAGACATGCTGGATTCTGGTGATGTCTTCATGACTCGCTGCCCAAGGGCAAGGTAAATGGCACAAGGTTTGGTCTGAGGTTGTTGTCGTGCCATGCTGTACTCAGCAATGGGAAGCAGAGGGAGGGGAAGGACAGCAGCGCTGATTGCATGGGCTGAGGCAGAGGGCAGGGGTAGTACAAGGGGCAGGCAGCTGGGTCCCCTTGCCAGGACGCTGCCAGAGCTCGTGAAACTAGAAGTATCCTGGCTGAACTTAACCAGTGTCACACCACACCTTACTAGTGAGGGAGTAAGTGAGGCTAGAGGGAGCCCAGCAGGGTTTAGTGGCTCTGGCTCACAGGAGGAGACCATAGCGGGCTCGGGGAGGGCCTGATCTGGGATGACTGGTGGTCGGGAGAAGCCCCATGGGAGACACAGTGTTACATGTGCTGATACTCTCCCTTTAGACATCTGTAACTAGCCGTTACGAAGGAGCTGAAGGGACCTTGGTTCTCACCCACAGTGTCTGTTTCTGTATCCCCGTGATGCAGTTTTCTTGAGCATGTCATGATGCTCACAATACATTGTGTCATGGTTTATGTAGAGACAGGTTAATGCAACCACAGACCAGAGATGACTAAAATTTGAGATCCCTGCAATTTTCATTTGCATTGCGGAGTTTCTTGGCAAATGCAACACAATTCCCCCTTAATGGGGCAATGGTCTTTAGACAAGGAGGGCCAAATAGCATCTTTTCCGAAATCAGCCACCTTTACTTCTCTAATCAATTAGAAAAAAGCTAAAGCATTCTCCAACCCTCCTACCATTGCTAGAGCAGGCTAACTCTTCTCTTCCCTGTCTCTCCCGACCCACAACCACTGCCAGCCCATCCTTCCAAGGAGCATGGTCTGCTGGGATATTGCTGGACCCATGTGTGCTGTATCTTGGGCCATGAGGTGCCCCTTGGAAGTCATAACAAGTTGTATATGAAGTGCCAGAGCAGAGGCTGCATTCAAGTGAATGCTGATATGTTATCCTATCCTAGCAGGCGAGCACACCACTGGCAGCTGTGGAGTGAGTGCATCCACAACCCTGACTTTCCACATGGATCTCTGCTCTTTATTTTTCCCCTAGAACATCCGCATTTGATCTCTGCTCAGGAAAAATGCAGTGAAAAGTGCTTTCTCAGACCAACTCCCTTTCAAGACTGACATTATCAGTTTGGAATATTCGCAGGGCTATTGGGTGTCCGGAAGAGGGAATGGCTGGGATCCGAGTGTACTGTTCAAGCTGAATCCAAACACCTCCCCAGATTTAGCTCAGCCTATCAGGAAAGGTAATTTAGCACCTGGAGAAGATAGGGTTTGGAGCCTGCATTTGGCACACCAGCCAACCACCTCTGAATGGCCCTTCCAGATGAGATATTCTGTCACAAAAAAAGTTCATGGAGGTGTTAAGTGCAAAAGCATTCCCGAACCAATAGCAAATAAAAAAATCCCACTTTTGCCAGGAAAGAATAGTTTTCCGTGTGTTTTTCAAAATGTTGTTTGCATAAATAGCCAGGAAAGAAGGAAAACAGGAAAAAAAAAGTACCACTGTGATTTTCACAGTTCTGGTAAACATCGTGCATATGCAGAAGACCTCTGGAAACCTCCTGGTTGTGCAGTCAGTGTAGTGCATGCTTTGCTGGGCTATAGACATACCTGTTGAGTACAGCAGGCTAACAGAGCTTTATGCTATACAGCCTGACTGATTGTCAATGGAAAAGAGAGTATATGCAAGTGTGTGCAGGTATGTGTGTGTGTGTGTGTTTGGATCATTGAAAGAGACAGTGGATACAATTTTAATGGACCTAAGGGACTTAGGAGCCTGTGCCCCATTTTTATAAGTGACTCCTTGTTGGGGAATTCAATAGAAAGTCATGGCAACACCGTGAGAAGTTGCCACTCCTCAGCCAAAGCACTATAACTACCTTTGAATGCTTGAGCTGAGAGCTCATCCTACTTGTGTGGTGTAACTCTAACCTCAGGATAGCCACATCACAGTCACAATGTACAGATATTGAGCACAGACAGCTTGTCAAGGGGTTGATGGTAAATTGTTATGCTGCCATAACTCGGCTCTATATGCCAGCACATAGGGTCCTGCTTTGGTTCTACATGCATTTTTTAACAGGAGTCCTAAATTACTTGGATAACTTAAATGTTTTCTGCCCTTTTTTTTTTGGGGGGGGGGTAGGAAGGAAGATAGAAAAGCTGAATGCTCACAGTTTGAATCAACAAGAGACCTGACCATGAGCCGATTTGTGAAATATAGCACTGTTATTGTGGGTTTCCAATTGCAGAACCAGGAATAAAACTGACACAAGATATAATCAAAGAAGAAGTAAAGGACTGGAAAAGAAATAATGCTAGTCAACATTGGTTTATGAACAATCAGTCTCCTTGGACAGATCTGATTTCATCCTCTGGTGAGATTATAAACTTGCTTGATAAAAGTGACTGCATAAATGTAACAGCCGTTTTAAGGCTTTTGACTACTACAACAAGACATTCAGACTTTCAAAAATTACACAGTATAATACAGCATGTGATGTACTGAATGCTGTAAAGAGCCAACTAAGCATCAGGGCCCAAAAAGCAGTCATCATCACATGGACATGGACAGGGAGGCTAGGTGCTCTAAACTCTTCTTTTGATTAGTCAGGAGAAATGGCTGACTGCAGAAAGCTTTGTTCTTCAGGAAAAAGAACTAGCCAGATGTCTATACAGTCTATTAAACATCTGCAAACAATATCACTCACCCATCCCCAAACTCATTAGCCTACAATGGCAATTAAACTCTGCTTTGGATATTTCCAAATTAACTATTTTGGGGAGACGTTGAAGAGACACTGGGACTCAGTTTCTCAGATAAAAAAAGGAAAAGACCTGCTAGTTTGAGGAATAAACATTAAAAGTAAATTGGTTTGGGTTTGACTCTTAGAGCTGTTCTTCCTTAAATCTGAGCTTCCCATATTCAAATGTCAATAGTATTTGAAAACCATTCTGCAAAAATACGTCTCCCTTGCCATTATAATACCATTGTACTGATGCTCCGTTGTTTTCCTCTAACTTTTCACAGTGAGCAGACTTCTCACTTTAATATACTTCTTTCACAAAACACCTTGAAGTAGATTTCTGTTTAACAGATTTGCATAACCTGTAAATCATGAGCTTCTTTCATTATTTTTATTGTTAATTACAATGCAAACAAAATGAAAAGGTTCTTTTGGGGAGGAGTGCAAGAGGCACCTGGTGTTTTTATTTTAAGATTGTAAAAGTTACCTCCCATAGGAGAAGGTAAACCACGTTACCACTGTGAAAAATTGGTGAGAATAATATGAATATAAACTAAAGTGAAAGAGAGCTGAGTATCTCCACCAGATACAGAGTAGCAAACCAAAGACAGCAATTTCAAAAATAAAAACAATTTTTCCCAAGAAAGTTATTTATTTTCTGAAACTATTTTTATTCATCATTTCTGTAGCAGAAATACTGGCTTTGTAATCTAGGATGTTAGTGTAATATAGACGAAATTTAATTCAGTAGTTAATATACCTCCTTGACATTGTGCATTTCAGTGCATCTTTAACCGGATTTTGTTATTTTAAGCTAAAAACAGGAAATCTGTGGAAAGCAGGCAAAAATAATTACAGATAACTGAAAAAGTAGCTGTATAAAAATCTTGCTTTCTAGCTTAAACTTTAGACAGAGTGCACATTTTATATAAATGTTTGGGGGGAGGACAAAACAAGTCCTGGTTGTTAGGTAACGCGGCACAGAGTTTGTTCAAATCCAGTGACTAGGGAGGTTTTACTCGGTCACTAGGAGCATGAAAGGCCAGTGGCTGGCTAGTTGGCCAAGTATTGAGCAGCAGCCCAAGGTGCTAATGTGGTGATTCTCCACTTGACTGATACAAGGGCCTGGGGGTATAATAACAGGGTAATTTTTAAATTCAGGTTTGCATTCCTGAGGAGAAAGGAGGGCACTGAAATGAATACTGCTGTTACATAGCCAAAAGCATCAGTTTTCCTCAAGCATCTGAATGACACTGCTGTTTGTCATCAACCTCGCAGTCTCTTCCACTGAGCATTAAACTGATTAAGACCCTTTCAAAAAACCTCTCCTTCTCTGTCCTACTTTACACCATGGACAGTCTCAGCTGCTGTGCTGAGCCCCATCAGATAATACCTCAAAGAAGAATTGAGCAAACCCACTTGGTTGAGCAGCGTAACCTCACATCCCCTTGCCGATGCCCACAGCACAGCCGTGGCACCCTCTCCCTAGCTAGCATTCAATATTAGAGCCAAATCTTCCTCTGTGTAACTGCTGCCAGAGATTTAAAGTGTTTCTGCTTTCCCTCTCACATCCCTATGAGCTAACCACATACTCTTGCTACTGCTGTTCTGTAACTGCCTTGAAAAGAAAACAAAATAGAAAAAAAAAAAGGATCAGAAATCCCCTAACTAATTTTATCAGCT
The DNA here is from genome assembly GCA_013401315.1 of Balaeniceps rex. Classification (NCBI taxonomy): domain Eukaryota; kingdom Metazoa; phylum Chordata; class Aves; order Pelecaniformes; family Balaenicipitidae; genus Balaeniceps; species Balaeniceps rex. The sequence goes on along the minus strand of VYZW01036963.1, from coordinate 85,985 downwards.
AGAGAGCTGGCAAGCAGAAGTGTATGTGTTGTAGAACCGAAACAGGTGTGGTTTGAGCATTTTCCACATTTGGTCTTGGCAAAAATATGAACAGAGGGTATTAATTCCTCCACACTGATAATGGGAGCTTGGAATCCACTATCTGAAATAAAAATTCTTGGCAGAATTCCTCACATACTCAAATGGGCAAGAAAAACTGATAATGATGTTTTTCTTTCTTTTTTTTTTATTAGGAACCTTTTCTAAATGCACCAATTTGTGTGTGAATTTTATTGAAGGATTTTTTTTTTAGTGAGCTTTACATGTGAAAACATCCCTGCCCCTCTCTTAAACAGTGAGCTGGATCCCATGGCTCTATCTCAAACAAATACCCCACTGATAGGTTTGCATCTCTGTGTGTATGTGCGTGCCTCTGTGCTTGCGTACCTGCCCATAACACGCACGATGCGCTTGCACCATGTGAATAACCTATTGTCACCAGCATCTCTCCACAAATGTAAAAAACCATATGTTAACCATCTTCTGGAGTCAGAGATGACTGATAAGGCTTGGTAGCTAAACCAGGCAACATGATGTCGCATTGCTTGGTTGCTTGGTTGGATCATTTTCTCTGCTATCTTTTCTGACACTGCATAGTGCTGAGCACTGCACACTGCAGAGACTTTGGTGCCCCTAACTTTGGGAGGGAGTGCAGCTGGCAGAGCACTGGCAGCACAAGATTTAAGACACAGACAAAGTGAATGAAGGGCTCGTTTGGCATGATGAGTGACCGATTCTGCCTTTCTCTCATTCTCCACTCCCTCCACTCTGCACAAGTCTCCCATAATCGTCCTAACCCTGGGGAGACACAAAATCCTTGCCAAGAAAATTAAAGCTACCCCGTGCCTGCAGTATCTGTGGGTGGTATAGATGATATGCTATATAGTGTGATGATGGTATCCAACACGTTTCTGCTCAGTGGAGAACACAAGTTACTGCTTTTCTCAAACTACTCCAAAGACCCTCTCAAGACTCATCACTTCCACAGCACAGAGTAATTTGGCCAACTAATAAAGGATTGATAATGCTCACAAGTGTGCCTGTAGCAGAGCAGTATAAGTGAAACAGTCACTGGAAAACATGTAGCCAGCTCTTAGAGCAGGGATTAGACTTTCCCCTTACATGTCCTAGCCCTTTGGCCACTAGATCAGCCTAACTCTTGAACTCCCACACTGTCACTCTTGCAACAAACTTCAGCGTTTTTGTTGAGGTTGCTCTCAGGGTCTATAGGAGGCACAGGTTTGTGTCTTATCCAGGGGAGGAAAGCAGTCAGTTGGAGGTCCCCTAGTCTGTCTGAGCGCTCTACACACCAGCCCATTGGCTAAAAGAGCAGGAAAAACACTTGTTTTGACTGTGTTTTAGAAGAAGAAAAGATGGTCCATTTCTCTTATGAAAGACAGGGTTTGCAGCTGGATTTCAGACACTGACTCCCAGATGGACAGACGGCCTCTGTGCTATGCCAAGTGAGAGATCAAGGTTTCTTCTATACAGTCTGTGATCTGTGTGTGGCCTTTCACCAAAGCTGGGGCTTTAGGGCTCACAGAAACCAGTCAAAGCAGCAGGATGTTCATAGATTTACAGATACTCAAGAAACACGGTTCTTCAGACCTAAACTATGTTTCAGTGGTTTCTTCCTGTTACATTTTTCTGTAAGGAGAAATAGTACAACAGTAGTAAATTATCTTTGGGGTTTAGGTTTTAGGATTTTTTTCCTATTTCACCAGATATTCTTTGGTAAATAGGACCATATAGTTTAAATAGTGAAATTGAAGTTTATACTCAGTATGATGTTTATCCCAACCTGAAGTCTGAATATTTGAGGCGTGGATTTTGTACCCCAATATGTGTTATGACTCTAAGTGCTCTATAAACATTACATTTCCATCCTATTTGAGATCAAACTGCTCAGCTCATTTCTGGAGTTCCTGAAATCTTCACATTACAGCTCTCATTTTCAGCACTATCATTCATTGTTACCTATGTTTGAGGGCTGGACTCAGTTCCTTTTAGGTCTTCAACATCTTAACATCTTCTGCATAGTTTGGTTAATTTAATGCTCTTTAGTTTTGTCTTCAGATTTGCACTTATTTCACCGTGCTTGCTTTGGTTACATTTTCCAGTGGCTTTCTTCTCCTCACTGGCTGAATTCACCTCTGTCAACACAACAACGCCCATCAATCACTTATACCCAAACTCAGCTTCTTGGTAGCAAGTCCCATAGGAAAAGCCAATGGTAAACAAGGGGAATTCTCAATGAAAAGCTAGACCACGTTTATTTCTGCATGTACAGGCTTCAGTAACCTTTTTCATTCATTGGCCAAACAGAATACACTGGAAAGCCCATAATCCATAGGTGGCCAAAGGGTACTGGGCTTATTCAAAGGCAGTGCTCAGGAAGGGTGGGGTGATGCCAAAGGCCTAACGTAGTGCTTTACAGCTATGAAATCCCAGCAGTTTTTGCCAGCTGTAGCAGGACTCCACTGTGTGGGCGCCAAGCCGCAGGGCCACACACAGGCTCCGTGGCTCAGCACCCACACAGCCAACGTTTTTTTTTTAAAAAAGTGAAGAAAAAAAAAATGCTGAATCAGACTCTCAGAGCCTAACCAAAAAACAGGCACATAAACTATAATTTTTATTATAAAAACTCTGCTTGGGAACAGAGATATTGTAGAAAAGCTGGAGAAGAGGGGAAATATTCCTAGTGTTAAAAGCAAGCTAGAGTTCATGGCGTTTGACCACAATAGTTTTCTTGGCTGCTATGGTTCTATGACTGATTTAAGAGGGTTTAAGGTTAATAAACCATAGTTGCATGTTATTATCTGTGCAGTTCTTGCACTCTCGCTAGCAATGCCATTTATTCATAGATTTATGATGATCACCATAGTAGTATAGAGGTTATGTGTTTTTTAGGAACATTTGCTAGTGGAGGGAAAAAATGACAGGGGGCGAGGGGGGAGAGAGAATCGATCTTCTAATCTGTAGTGCCGCTACATCCAGGCCATAAAAGGCAATGGTCCATAACCTGGCCCAAAACCTAGAATGCACAAAAAAAAACCCCAAACTCCTCCACACCTAATCAGCATGACCATAAGAAATATATTCAAATGTATCAAAAATCATTGCTGGTCTCAACATGATTGACTGATGGGTGGGTCATGAAAAATGCCAGTAAGTAGAAAAAGAAATAGCAAAATTAAAATCTTGTCCCTCGACAAAAGAGGCAGCCTTTGCCTTCAATAGATTCCACAAATTATTTTTTTTAAAGAGAAAAAAATAGGGGTGTGGGTTTTTTTCTTTTTCTTTTAGTCTTTCATTGCTTCAAGGCTTTAAAACCATACTATAAAAGCTGAAGGATATTAATCTGTCATAAAAAGCTTAACACACGATCATATAAAGGACAGGAAAATGATCTACAACAGTGTTAAACCACAGAATAATTAGTAATTATTAAAGCCTCAGCTCCAAAATATTCTAAAGGAGTTTTCCTGCTTTCTGTTAGGTCAGGAAAAGAAAAAGTAAGAAAGAAAGAAAAGCCTATAGTCCGTTTCCAGTCTCTCATGCTTTCTGAGCTGAACTCTGCATACAAATCTATATTTGTAAGACACCCTCATCTACCAGTTAATCAAAGCCCTGGAAATTCAAGGAAACCTGTGTTTATGGAAATCTGGCATTTCTGTAAAGTTTTGAATGAGAGCTAAATAGAGCAGTTCATCTCATTGAAACTAATGGCTTCTGCCAAGTGGTTTTGCAGTGCTGGGTCTTCTGGCACAGTCAGCATTTAGGAATTCATTTATGAGCTGGGTTAGCTGGAGACTCTGGAATTCAAATTTATGTCTAAGACTTAGTGGTTTATTCCTGATAGGTCTCTGTAAAGAAATAGTAATCAATTTACCAAACTCGGACTTTGTAATATGCAGAATAGAAAGCTAGCCTTTTTTTCATGATTTAGGGCTTGGGATTTTTTTTTTCCTTTCCCCAGTGGACAATTGCAAACTGTACACATGTACATTGTGTAACTGAAGGGGGCTTTTTAATCACCCATTCATACTTGCTTTTGAAAAAGCTTTGTCCTTGTGCTCTTGACTTGACTTCCTACGGGCCTGATCCTGCTCCCGCTGAAAGTGCTCACATTTTCCTTTGGGGGAATAGAATCTTACTTCAGATGAAGTCACAGTTGCACATAAAAAGCAGAGAAAAGTGTGGCTTGTCACACGAGTTGATTTTATTTCAGTCAGCATTTGCATGAACACGCAGTCAGGCTCTATTAAGTACTTGTTTGATTTGCTTAAAAAATATATGTCTCCAGGAGCTGGCCAGCATATTTGAATATTGGCTTTTTTTCTGAGTCATAAAAACCTAGACATTTTTAGCAAGCAATGAACAAGAATTGCTCTACCCTTTCAATGCAACTATAAATTTGCTCCTTTTTTCCCCTTTTAGAACTCCTTTAAAGAACTCATTGAATAAATTAACAACTTGGAAAGCTGCCTGCCGTTTTTGTTGGCTTTGGGTTTCAGGGAGTTGCTTGGTAAACAAAAGTCAATGGATTCAAACAGTAACAAAGTAATTTAAATGATTAATCAAGTGTTAAAACTAGCTTAACCTCTCCTGTTTTACAAACTCTATATCACCCTCACTAAACTAATAGAGGAATAAGACACCCGTCTGGAAATCTCATCTGAAATATTAGATTGAGAATCAAAAATTCAGCCAAGCAGTGTGGTTTGTAGGGATATCCTGGCGGATAATAAATTGCATTAATCTTACTTAAATTTTCCATCTAAATCATGTCTTGAGACCATATTGCACTGAGGGGAATGTGCCTAGCTTTGAATGCATTGTGCTACTGAAAAGGTTATTAAAAGGGAAAAAAACAGATAATGACTTTTCTTGTTTTTCTTCTGACTACTTTTTCCAATATTGAGGAACCTATGTTGAATATTCTGGCACCTAATGAAGAATGTCTGCTCTCTCCTGCCAGTGCTTATGTTTTCTAATAGAAGATAAGAAACTCGCATACTCAGAACACTTGAGGCAAGTTTTTTTTTTTTTTTTTCTGGCCAGAAATTATATGTGTGGACAAAAATAACCCCAGAGTTTTCCCAGCATCGTCAGAGCTAAGTATTTTCCTCATCTTGCTCATTCAGAAGAATTTCACTTTTCCAGCTACACAAAGTATGAAAACAATATCGGAAAAGCTCCCCTGGGTTTTTCATCAACTTGCAAATCTGAAAGAAGTCCAAAGGTTATGAAGTTCTGCCCATCTTTTCTGCTTCTGTCCACCATCTACCACACCAGCATCATTTCCTAAGTCTTAAATGAAATAAAAGATGTTACAATGAAAGGAAGAGTTGCTTAAAAGCACAACCCCTTGGAAATTGGGAGTGGTGCTGTCAGCTGCACCGGCAGATGGGAAGCGGACCTCCACAGCCAGGAGCATTGCTCTACTTGGTGGGTTTCTCCTCAAAGCTGATGGAGGGGACCACACGGATGTCCTGGGTGTGCATGGGCACATGCCTGGACTGGGGCTGCGATGGGCAGCAGCAACCCCAGGGCTCCCACTCAACGCAAGCAACCAGTGAGGGGTGATGCCAGCGTGGCAACAACTAGACCAAGCCGGCTGGTGTCCAAGGAAGGCTGCTTACACTGGGCTTTGGTGTTTGCCTGAGGTCCTTACTCAGCCAAAGGACGAGTAAGTACAAATTGAGGAGGAAACTGCTGCCAGTTGGCACCAGAAAAGCCATAGCTGTGTCGTCGGTGCAGGACACAGTCATGGTCATGTTTCTATCTGGGGAGGCAGAAGGGGAAGAGAGGTGACGGAAGCAATAAGTCTGCAGAAATCAGCAGGATGGGGTCTGACGTGCTGGTTAGAAGAGGCGGCAGTGTGGCTGTTGCCAGAGCTGTCCACAGAAAGATGCGATTATCACCAAACACATCAGCAACCACATCATTCAGGGCCTAGAGGAGGATTATTTCCAAAGAGTGTTACACAATATTATGCAATGTCATGCTGATGAACAATTTTGTTCTCTTCCTATGAAAATTTGGCCTTGGAAGCCCTGAAAAGTTTTCAGCAGCTTCTGTCAGTATTTCATCCCCAATCCCAAGTCTTAGAGCACTGTGGGAACAGGCATGCACTGGGCTGGTCTGAAATGAGAGAGGGAGATGGTCTCTCCAGTGCCTCAGGACCCACCTGGCTGCACACCTGACATGTATGGTCAAACAGGGGCTGGGAGAAGATGGAAACGTGTTTCGGCTCTCCCTACCGATGCCCATGCCCATCTACTCCCAGCCACAGTCCTGCAGCCCTGGGCTAACCAGCTGTGCAAGAAAGGGGCAGGGTTAGTTCCTCCTGAAAATGTGACTCCTGCTGTATGTCTCACGATGGTATCTGAGGAGCTTGCCTGCTTTCGCAAATGCTGTCAACTCTGCAAACACTGCAGTTGTCACGGCAAAGGACGTGCTGACTTTTCAAAGACCCGCAAGAAGGGCTGTACCAAAATATGTTTTTCACTCTTTCTGCAGCGTCAAAAGCCCAAGTATGTCAGATCTATTTTCCATGCAAATTGGTTTTGCACAACTAGAAAAATACTGAACCAGCAAACACTTCTTGGGAAAACAAATTCCCATTAAAATCAATGAGGCAAGCTTCCCACTTGTTTCTATGGCATTTTTTTATATGTTAAACAGCCTTATGAAAAGAAAATATTTCAGTTGTATTTAGAAGCATCAACACTTTAATATGCTGCTGCTAAATCACAAATCAAGCACAAAAATGAGTCATCTGAGCTCGAAGTTTGTACATTTCCTTACAAAATTATTGCAATCCTCTCCGAACTGACTTTTTAAACTCTGGTAAGTCAAAATTAAACTTATGCTTCAGAGGTAGTAAATACTTTCAAGGCACCTGAAGAGTCTTAATTCTTCCCTGAAGTCCAGACACACAGAAGGGAAAAGGGGCGGGGGGGGGGCCAATTTAAAAAACAATGAGGCTTTTAAAAATCAATTCATTCTTATTTAAGGTCATAAACTCTGAAATAGCAGTCTGACTTGATTTCAGGAGAGGATTAATGTTGTCTGGGTGGTTTTGCCCTTCTTTTTTTTCCCTTAACACATTTGGATTCGGATTCGTTACGAATGCAGCCTTAACTGGGGTTTATAATGCTTAAGTTAGGGTAATCATACAACTATGTTGGGCTTTTTATCCTTTGAATATGGATACATGTTCTCAGTCTTGGCTTGATGTTGAGATAAGGTTTTGTTCTTTTTCCTGTCTGGGACGGTATCATAGATACCTGCTCGAAAGGATAAGCCAGTTCTGAACTTTTACAAAAATTCAGCAAATTCTGATTCAGAATTAGAATTTATCCCCTTATGAATAACGCCGCGAGTTGGACCCCATAGCCAAGCCACCTCCAAGCTTGCATCCTGTGTTTGGGATTATCTTTTCTTTGACAGGGCCAGCAAGAGCAGCAGGAATGCTTTCCATGCCTGAATCTCCTGCGCGTTGAGTTTAGGGGTGTGGTACTGATGTGCAGGCAAAATCATTACCCAGCACTGGGGAGCTCCTCCTTTCCGGCTGGCAGTTTTGTGAATGGTGCTGCCAGCCCCATCCCCTGGGAGTGACATGTGGATTGGGATGCGTACTGGGAGCACAGCACACGGGGCTGCTCTCGCATCTAGTGGCGCGGATAACAAAGCTGCCATTGATCTCCAGGCCACAGGATCAGCTTCGTGCAGGCCTAAATTGCTCATCTGTTTTTAATGCTAAGAGCAATTTGTTTTCTTTATGGACAGCGTGGTTGCAAAACCATGTTGTTTAAGATTAAACTTCTTTTCATCTGGACAATGGCAGCAACAACAACAAAGAAAAAATGCTTTTGAAAATAATGAAAAAAATCAAGTAAATTTTTTTTTTTTTGTATAAAAGAAAGTAATTACATCCAGGCATCCAGGCTGACCACAAATGCCAAGTTTGTGCTTGATGCAGTTTTAACTGGTTGAAATATTATTTCTAAATAAACAGAGTTTAAAATGGAAATTCTGACGAAGCTTTGACTATATTGCTATTACTATCATGTTAAATCATTGTTATTGTCCTAGCGGTGTCTGTGCATAGCTACAATTGCTTGTGGAATGATGAAAGCTCAAACGCAAAAAACTCCGCTTCTCATATAAACTTCAGAGTATTCAGCTAGAGGAGAATTACACCCACCCGACTTTTTAGCATGAAGTCATACTGGATTTGTTATAATAAACAAGTTGTTAAATGCAGCTTCTCTCCTAAATCATTTACATGCTGTACAGCTATTGAAGGAACTCTGGTTTATTTTCAGTACCCACACCTTATCTAGGGTGTTCATCACAACAGTAATAGTTGGTGCAGTGGTTTAAAAGAGTGTTGTCCGCACTGACCTTTATTTCTTGTTTTGCTGGAATTTTTTACTGGAATCTTTCAAGGGGGATTTTTTTGGGGGTGTCAGCTATTGCAAGAAGGCTTTGGCAAGGTATAAATGGTTAGATTTGGTTTAGAACATTTATTTGGGTATTAGCACATTTGGAAACCATGGAATTAACCTAGTGAAAGTGTGATTATGGTAATAACACTGGACCATGCAGAGCTGGACTCTCCTAACTGAAAAGGTTTTTTCTTTCTCACATGGACTCACAGATTTTTATTAACAAAATTAAATTCACACTCTTCTCATGTACTGTCACTGTGCAGCATCTATCACAAATATTTATGATGGTGTCCTTCAGCTCCTGCATACAGTATTCATGCAAGCAATAAGTAGGAATGCCCTCTAGTTTCTGCTGAGAGACCATTTAACTGTGCCTAGTCATTGAGAAGCACCACACACAAAGGGGAAGAAAAGCCAGGTTTCTGCCCCAAAGGGCTCCCAGTGATGCTTGCTGGCAGCTCAGAACCCCACCACCCTGGGCAAGGGAGCTGGGATCCACATCTGGCACATAAACCCACCGCTCCTCCAGAGGCAGTGATGCTGCACCACCTTCAGCATCATCTGCTGGTACCTCTACTGTGAAATAAAGATTTTTTTCTGCACATACATGCAAAAAAAAATCATGTTATGTGCCCAAAGATCTGCACAGATTTTAAAATTATCTCTAGGTTTAGGCACTTCTTTAATATTAACAGCAAATCACAGTCTACCCAGCTCCTTACTGGCACCTTTTAAAATCCATCAGGACAGGATGGTGCCTACTGGCATGGTGGTTCTGGGAAAAGCCAAAAGAGAAGAAACAAACCAGCCTCAGAGTAAATATGTGCTGTAATCCATCTTGCTCTGAGTGCCTAGCTGCAGCAAGTGTGTGTAAGCCAGCCACCCTGCTCTGCACAGTTGTGAGATAAGATGCTTGTTGTGCAAACTCATCATTTTAAGAGGAATGCTGACAGGGGGTTATTTATGGAAACCTGTGCCTGAGGAATATGTGTATATACACAGTGCAGCACACAGAAGGACACAGACACCACTGCCAGAGTGCAAAATCATCCAGCAGGCTTCTTGCAAAGCCAGTCTTTTTGTCTTGGAGGAACAGCGGTTTGAAAGATACTTGGCAGTAGCTTGAAAGCTCACTTTCTCATCTCATCGCTGATGAAGATGACTGTGGTGTCCAGGTGTTACAGCTGGACAGTTTGTCTTGCTCTGTGTATTGCTACTTCCTTCCTGAGATAATAACGAAACCATATCGGCCTACTGCGATGACCTCTAGGAGGATTTTTTCTTCCTCTTCTCTGTCAGCCAGTTCTTATTTCTTGCCAGTTCTGTCTCCCTGTATTTACCACGTTACATTCCACCTCTCTTCTAAAATAAATGGTCTGTGGGAGGGTGAGAGAAAGGATCTGGTGCCTGGTTGCCCCCACTGCATATGAGTTACAGGCCAAGACAGAGCACAGATGGACGATACTCCTTGACTGTCCTCATCTCTAGAGACAGACTGACAGATAGGTTTTGAAAAGAGAAGGAAGAAAAGCTGGAGAAACTAAAACTAGCCCTAGCCCTTCATAATCCAGTACTGCTAGTACCTTCACTTGGAAATCAGCACTCATGGCCACGAGGTACCACTCACGGCTCTGCAGGCAACAGCCCCTTGGGGACTCCAAATTCAGCACATCCCTCAGCCAGGAGCACCCACACTGCTGGGAGGCTTCCCTGCAGCAGGCTGTGCTCAGACTAGCTGGGCTGCCTAAAGTGTCACAACTACGATGGCAGGCAGAGAGTGTCAGTCCTTACCTCTCTTTTTCCACAAAACACTGAGCATGGTCACAGACTCAAGGTATAAAGCTCCTTGAGTATGGCCAAGGTCCTCCTTGGTGCAGGCTCCAGGGTAGGCTGGGCTCCCAGTCCCCTTGCACCCCATAACCTAGTTTTAGCAAGCTGTCTGTCAGTCTGTGGATGGCTTGTCTCAAATCTCTGAACTTTCTGGCCTGCTGAGCTGGATACCTTAAAAAAGTGCTTACTTCCAAAAGTGCTGGCACTTGCAGTTTTCTTAGAAGTTATTTCTTCTTAGTTTTTTCCTCTAACTGAATGTTTTCTTGCTTCATCAGTTCAGTCTTTCAGCATTCATTCTTCTAATTTTATTAGAGAAAAAGTTGGTGCTCTGAACAAGACAGAGATAGAAAGCAAAACCCCAAAAAAGAAAGGAAAAAAAATAAAGCTCAATTTCTAATAGCTCAGTTTCAGCTTATTTTAGTGAAATAATCCAAAAGTTGTGTTTCTCTTTATTTCTGAAAAAAAAGGGCTTGACTTCTCATTAGCATGGTGCTATTCATGAAGTGTCCGGTTCTTACTGCATTTGCTGGAGCCTAAATATGAAGTGCAGAGAAGTGTCAAACTGGGTGAAAACATGCTTTTCTGAGCAACGAGGCAATTAGGGCTAGGTTTGGTACAGACCTAACTTTGGCTGGAAGGTTGCTATGTTGCAAAGCAGTTGTCCCTTGTCCTAAAGCAATGACATCCTGAACTGAATTCTTCTCCAAACTTCCCATCTTTTGGATAACCCAGACTCAGTTTTAATCCTGGCTGTGACATTACTGGGCTGAACTAAAACCTAAGGTTGAAACACTTCTGAACTCAGAGACAGTCTAAACACAAATCTGGACCCAGCTTTACAGTTAGGACATGTCTGTGGCCCCCATCATCAGAATACACTGTAATTAATAATAGCTAGGAGAGGGGTTTTCACCCCTTGGTCCAACAGCACTTTATAAGAATGGACATACCACTTCTCCTATTCTGCAGACGAGGAAACCAAGGCACAAGGCGACTTGTTTCAAGCCACCTATACTCCATAGCCCAACAGTCATTTTGGTGGGTCACACTCAGCCCACATAGGAGCCCTGTGCAGGCAATAAAGCTGCAGCCCTTTATTTGAATTAGTACTGCAATGGCAGCATGATTTACGGACTCTTCTGCTGCTGGGGTCAAAAATTAAGTCACTTTTCAGCCATGGGGGCAGACCTGCCAACTGTAATTAAAAGCTTTCCTTTGAAATATGTGTCAGACTTTACACATGGTGAAAAGCGCTTCTCACAATATGAGCTTTCAGGCTGCTGCGCTGAACAACACACATGCGGCTAACCACTTCTCTGTTGGGTCCCTACAGCATCTGTTCCTTTGCCAACATTTTACTGGCATTCCACGGAAATCAGTGTAGCATGCAGTTCTGCCAGGTAGGGCCAGAAGCAGTTAAGAGGTTAATAGACTCAATCCGACTTCAAACGGCAACGCAAACCTCAGAGGTGAACCAAGCGGACTGCTATCAAATGAGGAAAACAGATAGACCTTGCGATGATTTGACTAATTACAGGAGAGGTTGTCTCATGCAGATGATACTGTTCCCACCCCTTCTCCAAGATGTATGCTGGCTGGAAAGGAATCATTGATCACAGCTTGCACGAGAGTCTTAAAACCCCTAATTCAAGGAAGCAATCAAAGGTAACTGTGTCCCTAAGTCATCTAGGCTCTTTTGAAAACCCCAGTGCTCATCTCCCTGTTCTGGAAAGAGCTACCTCCAAAATTTCAGCTCCTGCCGGGAAAGTGTAATACCATCCTGGCTGCCCCTCAGCAGCATGCTCTGACTTCAGCGGGGGGTTTTCCTGCAGCGAATGCCTCACCAGCTGCTTTTCAGGTGGATTAAGCTGTCTGTGGAGAGTCACACAGAAGGCTTTCTTGTGAGATTTCCAGAGTTCCTTGTCTCCAGCCAAGTCAGAAATACTGCTAGCACAGCCACCTTGTGGCACTGGAGTATCTGCACTTTCAGTCCCGGGAGACAACAGGAAGCACAGAGTCAAGCCAGAATTTAAAATAAATACATAAAAGTTAAGCAAATATTTTTGAACCTCTCGAGCAGGTTTGGGTTTTGTTTGATTCAAAGTAATAATAATACTTAGCGCTTATAGTGTACTTTATAGTTTGAAAGCACTATACAGACTTTAACTACTTAGGTTTTGGGCAATGGTCTGGATCAGCTCTTGTTTGATCTGAATCGGTTCTCCCATGCCTGGAGAGTATATCTGAGACGTCAGAAGAGAGAAGCAGGAATATCCTTTGTGTCTTTTGGGTTCTTCTTTCAATTTTTGCCATTGAGCCCATTTGTAGGAAATCATTCCACCTCTTTCTACCTTAGCTCACCCAACGGAGAACATGTTCTTCAGCCTCACTTGCTGGCTTGTTGTGAGATTTCATTTCGATGATGCATCTAAGGCCCTCTGACAGTTACCATGCAGATGCAGATGTTTCTCATTCTTTCTCACTTGCCTGGTGAAAATTAAAGCCTAAATTGTGAAGGAAATATATACTGGCAGCTAAGCAGCTCAAACCATCCACGGTTACCTATATTGTTCTAATAGTAATCTCATCCCCTGCCCGAGGCACAAGGGGTTTGAAAAGGTTACAGTAAAATATGTAAATAGATGAACCATATGGATGAAAAAAAATTCTCTTGGGTCCTAGTGTACGTCTGTTGTGGCTTGAGCTCTCCTTCCAAGCCTTGTTTTTCCAGGAGTCAACTTTAAAGCTCGGCATAGCTACTGGACCAGTTTATGATCTAAAGACATATTTACAAGTTCAAACCACTTCAGGAGCTAATTATATTCTGGACATGCTACAATATTTGGATGCCAAAACGTCCGTATTCTTTGAAATGAATGTTTGGTAGCTTTCTCAAGAAGACCTCGTTTCACAAACTCCAGTTACAACAAATGAACACATGTTCCTCTTTTTGTTTCCTCTTTTTTTGCTGAATTTGAGAAAAAAAGTAATCATACCGCAATGGAAAACACTTCATTTTCTCATTAAAAAGTACATTTCAGCAGCTTTTCATCACACTGCCCTGCCACCCTCAGCTTTCTGTGAAGGAGACGATCTTCTAGCAGCCAGTGCAGCATGGAGAAGGGGCACAAATGACCATGGAAAAGCAAGCAGCCTTTCTCCATTGACTCTAGTGGGTGCAAGAGAAGCTCAGTTTAAGGGGAACAGCAGTCATTAACCAAGGCTTCTTGTTCCTCAGTCAGGTTGTTTATTCCCTCACCTTGACACTTCTCATGGAGTCAGTGAGTGGACAGCCTGAGTGCAGGTGGTCGGGGCTGGTCTCACTGGACCTGGTCTTTGCCCCATACACTACACAGCACTAAGCCAGGCGCTGCTGCCTTGATTTCCCAGTACTGTGCCAGCAGGGGAGCCTGCTGATCTCTGTGGACGTGAAGGTTGCTGGATGCTTTGCTGGACATGCTCAGGCCACAGCAGAACTAGCCCAAAGCCACCAGAGAAGGGAATCAAGGGCCAGAGGAAATTCCTCACTGACTTCAGCACACATTTGGTCAGGTTCAAAGTGCACGACAGCAAGGCAGGACAGCAGCAAAAGTGGGAGCTCTGGGAAGAGACCATACAGCTGGTCATGCTCCCAGGACACGAGGCTAAAGCTGATGGTGAGAAGGAGCCCAGCCCTGGCATGGGGGATTGTGTCATGTCTCTGCATAGGAGAAAGCTGGAGGCCGAGCTGCTTTGCGTCCCCAGGACCTAACGCACTGTTACTTGGTAATGAGAGGCTACAAGAAATGGGTAACATGCCAGCCCAGTGTGCACATTTCAGAGCCACGTCTGAGTGCAACCTATTTGCCATATCGAGAATCAAGTTTTTCAAGTTTTCCTTCTCACAACTGATCGTTTACCGTCCCTATGATTTTTCTTGCTGCTTATTCTCCATAGACATTGCCACCTCTTTGATCTCTACATGAATACATGCAGCTCTTGAGCACACTGTTTACATAGATTAAAAGGAATCCTAAACCTTACATGTACACACTGATAACCTCAAATCTGATTTGTGATTGAGTACCTGAAAATGGCTTTTACTCTCCGGAATTTTAAGGTTTACAACAACAAGCCAGATGTCTTAAGCCCTAGACAGCACAGGCTTTCCCCTTTGAATACAGCAAACACCAGCTTCCATGGTAAGGTCGGATCTCCAGCAGCGTGCCTCTGAATACCAGAATGGCATTCGAGCCTGTGAATTTTACTGTGATCCACAGAGCCAGTTTTATCTTCTATAAGCAGGATCAGTTTATGCATCATCCTGACAGTGCAAGTATCTTGAGATAGGTATGCTGTGCTCTTAAGCTCTTCTCTGAACCAGAGAAACCAGACCTTAAAACATAATGCGGTATGGTGCGTGAAGTAACTTGAATGCTATTAAGTCACTGTTGAATTTGTACAATTTTTGTACATGTTCAAAATCTGATGAACTATATTCTCACAATTCTTCCAGTAAGCTGGCCTCATCTTTGCAAAAGAAAGGCATGAGAAATGTTAGCACAAATCTCAAGATTATGAAACTAGAGAACAGTGCATATAGTTAACATATACATTAAGGCAAATAACTTTCACAGCTTCTTCAATTCCTTGATTCATTACTTACTGTAGTTGTATCTTCATAAGTATCATCACTGATTCTTAGCATTTTAATTATAATTAAAAAATTGTATTCTGAACAGTGTTCTTGCCAGTAGAGCTGCATACTAATATAGACTGCAGTAAAATGAGGGAACAGCTCATGTGTCTACACCAACACCAATACCAAAACCACTCCAACTTACTAGACAACCTCACAAACATTCATAGGTCCATTAATTATAAACTGTAGTCATTAGAGGCTATTTTCCTCATGTACACTGACCACAGGACTTCCCTGAATTAAATCTTACTTGAGCTAAGGTAGATCATTCAGGAAAAAAAAAAGCACTGTAAGATCAAGTCACAAAGATTTTTCTGTAGTACCTGTACTGGGACTTGGGCTTTGAGAGCATAACTACCTGGTGGTGCCAGTGTTGACCCAGAGTTACAGGAGCCTTTGATGTGCAGGACATGGACACTCTTAGGTGAAGAGGAATCTGTTACCTCATTAATGAGGTTAATCCTGTACTACTACATCTGTGCTGAACACTGCGCTGCTTAGCTCAGCTCATCTAAGGCAACATCAGTTTCAGGGAGCCTGTGGTTATTTTTAAAAAGCCACAAATGCTGTAGAGAGGCTTCCTTCTACACATTTTCTTCTGGAAGCCTCTAGACAGGTAGAAAAATCATGGCAATGCAAGCACAGGAAAGATCTGATCTGCTACACAATTATTTTCAGGAATAAGATGGCACAATGCACTGATTTAAATGACGCTGAGATCATATATTAATGGGGTGTGGTGTGTGGAACGAGTTCACGTCAAATTGCACAAAATCCTGAAGAAGACAGTGTTTGGGGAAGATCATACATACACTGAATAAAGACAGGCTGTTTATAGCCTGAATCAGCACATGAAGTTGCCATACAGTAAGTCACAAGTGCATGGAAATTTACCTCACCAAGAAGAGATACTGTGATAACATTTAACAGATTTTTTTTTTTCCACCTGGCACTTGACACTTTAGTCCTTTTCAAGTGTCTGACCACCTCCATGTGCTTCGGAAACCTCTCTGCCAATCCCAACAAGGCTTGAGAAGATCACAGGAGTTTTCACATACTTGGCTGCCCCAACTTATTAAACAGTCTCCTTATAGGATGTTTTTATTTTTCAGCCTATATCCCAAAAATCTGATGTTCTTGGACAAGGAAATGTGATTGCGGGTGGGCTCAGGAGTTTCTACCCTCACTGCTTTCCTACCTGGTCTAAGGAAAGTTCTTTAGACTAGAAAGAGGCTTCTCCCAGACTTCTCTGGGAGGTGATTTCACAGCCCTAACTCACACTGAATGGCTCTTAGCCATACATACAGCCAGACCTTCGGCTGATAAAAATGGATAGAGTGCCAAGGTTTTGCCGCTTCATGCTGTGTAGGACGAGTCATGTCATCAAAGACCGCAAAATCAAGCTATGAATTTTACAGCTGTAATGTATAGATCACCCACTAAACTCTCCAAATGGGACCTGTATATCTTTAAAAGCACGGTTTTTAGTGAAAATATCTACACGGATCCAATGCTGACTTTGAAAAAAGGAATTATCTCTGTCCCACAAACACTCACACCTTCCTCGCTCCACCTTATTTTCAAGGGAAGCCAAGGCAAAGAGAAAGCCTTTATAACAAGGGTTGAAGGTCAGAAAAGCCAGACCCTCATTCCTGGTAATGCCTTGCCCCAGAAGATATGTAGGAAATCGATGCAGCTCTGCTAGTCTCGAAGGCTGGTTTAGAAAGTCAGGGTAGGATACACTTGCACTAGTGTTCAATATCTATCCCTGAACTAGTATTCTTGACCCCATAATATCAACTTAAAGGGAAAAAGGCACTTCCAGAATGTGACTTAGATCTTCCTGAGGCAGACGGTGAAGTTGACCAAATGAATCATGCCCTCATACAGCCTGTATCTCTCCCTGAAGAAGCTGGTTAGATGTAGGAAAACAGATGTGCCCACTAGATGTGGGCACCTGTACTGGAGATGTTAAGAGAAGTGAATCCCACTAGAAGAGACTTTCCTAAAGATACCCAAGGCCTCCGCTTTAAGGTAATGATAATATTGCAAGAGTTCCAAAAATAATTATTTTCTGAGCTACCAAGATGTTATGAATTCTAGCACTTTCCTAAATGATGTTTCCTGATGGTGTCTTCAACCCACATTCCTCCAGCTTTCCTGGAGTCAACTGTGGATAAAAGAAAGTGAGTCTGAGGACTGATAACTGTTGAATCCCTGCAAGTATGGGCAGTCTAGGAAGTCACAGCTTGGTTTCTATAGCTTTTTGTTTTTCAGGAAGCTGTCTGAATTTCTTTACAGCCTACCTTACTCCTTTGTGCCTGCTTGGCTCCACTAGCCAGCATGTTTGAAGGACAGAGGCAATTCTCCAACTACCCCCATCCAACCTATCAGTCTCTGTTCCCATCCATCTGTCTAGGAGGCTTGATGGTCTAGACCATGGTGGCTTCTCTTCTAGCTACTCCACACTGTTCCCTCCTAACAGAAACAAAGTACAGGAGTGAGAGGGGGAAAGAGAGTTAGCTCTGTATGTCTTGCTACTGCTTTACATCCATGTGCACCGAGGTCTAAACCCTACAGCAGTTTGTACTATGAGTCTGAATATCTCAGAAGAAGAAAAATGCACAGTTCAGTGTTTTTGGTTGCTAGCTAAAGAAATACCAGTGATGCTGCTGTACATCCTTGTGTTCCTGGTCAATCCCCCATTGCCACCTGTCTTGGCCAATACCAAGTTGTCATCTTTGTTCACTCCTGCTGAATCCTTTCCAGCAACATACCAAGTCTGAAGAGCATATAGTCTCTCAGGAGTCATAGGTAGATTTCTCCTTAGTAATACCTATTATTTGAGCCAGACTGGAAGAGTCTGGTGGATCCTTACAGAAAACCTCTAAGGCTGGTGAACACCCCTGTGTGATTTGCTCTTGTTTTGCCATTGCTAGTCCACTAATCAGGAGAATTGTTATTGAGCAAGAGAGCTTGAAGGTACTGTGCACATCAGAGAGAAAGTGCTGGCAACTCCTCTATATTGATCCTATTCGATATCAGTGGGATATATTTATCCAGAGAATGCCTGACTGTCAGCAAAAAGGGCAGCTCTTCTCTTCAGCATTTGTCTTCCTGCAAAGATTAAGGACCTGGTCTCTAACTCTTTCTGTCATGGAGAACTTGCCCCTTTAATGTGGGTCCAAAGTCCCTGCAACTGAACATATGCTTCCCAGATGGACCTAATTAAGACTATGTGGCGGTATTTGGGGGTGAATAAATAGAGAAGGAGGAAACTTGCTTAGTGGGAGGTCTATGGAAAGAGCTGCAGAGGACTGAGAACTGGGAGACCACTAGAGTGACTGGCTGGTGTCTTCTCACTGAGAGCCACAAAGAGAGGAGGGTTTGTGGACTGAGTCCTTTATGTTAAGGAGTCAAGCTTGAGGGCCAAAGGACATGGGGAACAGCAGAAACAGAGTAAAAAATAATTCTTACGGTGTGTCTGGAGAGAAACAACTCTGAGAAATGTCAGCTGAGACATTCCTGATGGGAAGGACAAGGGAGGGCTACAGCTAAAGGGGTTGTTCATAAGGGCAGATTAAGAGCTGTGGAAATGGCAGAAGAAGGTATAACTGCAACATTTGTCAAATTTGTAATAGCTCTGTTTGAGACAGAGATGGTTAATTTTCAACCATTTGTACAGATGATGAATGCTACTTCTGTTTTCTCTCCTCAGAGTTGTGTCTTCTTAAAGGGTAGTATTATGAGATTCTCAAAGGAATAAGTAATTAGATTTTCCTTACCTGCTGCAAGGCAGTTGCTCCTACTCTCTCTCCCCAGGTAGGGCACCTGACCAGCTCTCATTGCTTGGTGCACTCACACCAGAACAAGCAGGAATTAAGGACCTACAATTTTGGAAACCTGTGTTGGAAGGCATTGGTGAGTCTGGAGGAGAGTTAGGTTAACAATAAACAGAACATCATTTGGTATTACCAATGTGACATGAAGCAGAGGAATGGCTGCAGCGTCATGGTTGGAAATTCTTTGGACCAGTGACTGCTCTCGGCCATGGACACAGCACCTGGAAGAGTAGGCCACATTAGGGTTTCTGGGAACTCCTGTCATGCTACTAATGAACAAGTGTGGACTTCTCCAGTCAAATGGTTGGCCATCATCTCCCAAAGGAGGCCTGCACTTCAGCTCCTGCACACATATTTAGTTCTGCCTTACAGACCTGCTGAAATCCAGTGGGACAAGTGATGTCATGGTTGTGAAACTAGGACTGGGTTTCATACAAAACCAGTTTTGCACACCAGGATTTTTACATGGTCTTGAAAAAACCTGAGTTGTAATTGTAAAGTAGCAATTTCATAGCTATTGCTACTTCATTGGAAAGTTTTTATTAGAAGTTCTGTAATCTGCCACAGCAAGGTGCATAGATCCCCCTAGGGACAATGACCAATTCACCTCTTTATGCCAAGCCTGAGTTGAGAGACAAAACCGAAAGATCTCAGGTTGACCAAAGGGAAAGTGATTGTGCTCTCATCACATCCTTCAAAAGATCACAGTTAACACAGCAAATGGAGAGCCACAGTGGTGTTGGCAACCTGGTAAGTGTGCACAAAGAAATCTGAAGACTCTGGAAATTAAACAGTTCTCCTTGGCTGAGGAACGAGTCTTTCAGAAGCTGTTCAGGCAGTTTAGTGGGTCTCTGAGCAGAAAGATGGGATGTAGGTGGGGCTTTGTGTGTCTCTACCAGGTCAGGGAATAAATTCAATGTAAAATATCGGCAGAGAAAAAATAAGCACAAACACAGCCATCACAAAACAGCCACAGTATTTGAGGCAAAAGAAACATTGAATTTGTTGGGGGGAGAAGCTGGCAAAAGTATCTTGTTCTTCCAAAGAGGAGAAAGGTTTGCTTCAAAGGGTTTTTTTCCCCAAGTGCCTTGCTTCCCATCAAATCATCCCATTTACCATTTACCTACAGGCATTTTGTGAGACAGCACTGGAGATTACACACGTTTCTCTGTGTAAGAGCTCAAACACCATGTATTTCCCATTTCTCTCCCTGTCCCCATCATTCTCCTCTCCCATTTCTGAGTCCTTTCCAGAGTCTGACTCCAGTCCCCAGATTCAAGGATGGGATTTGCTTCTCAGGGAAGATCCCCTAGACCTCTGGGCTGCAGCAGTTCCAAGAATGTGGCTATGGGAGAGCAAAACCCCAGAAGAAATATGAAGTTCATTTTTTAACTAAAATTATGATTTATGAGGAACAGCTGAGCAGGCTATGCGAGGTTTCATTTAAATAGATTTGAAGGTCACAGTGATTTAGTAGAACTGTATATGCTTACTCTTTCATGAGACTTATACATCACATATGTAAGCACCAGTCTCCTTTTTCTACTGTCTCTATGTTTAGTCTTACACATGATAACCATGTGCTTTCAGCACCTCACATACACTAATGGGTGTTTTCATCAGAAAGCCCCTCAAGAATTGAGGGATGGAGAAATGAAACGAACAGACTAAGTATGCCCGGGAAAGCTGTAGGCAGGCTGGGACCATGCTCCAGGTTTCTCATGTCTCAACGCCAGTGCCTTGGTTGCTCCCTTTCCTCCCCATTCTGCTGCTGCAGTGGCCACTCTTCCTCACACAGAGCTTCATCATACATTTTTATGTTATTGCTACAAGTGACAATTCATCTCCAGGAGTCCCCCAGCTCCACCACAGGATGGTGAGGAGCAGGCTAGAAGCACACCTGGGCCACTGGAAAGCTCCGCAGTCACCCTGGGGGTTGCTGGCCTCTGCCACCGGGAGTGCTTTGCCATTATTGCCTTCATTGCAAGTTAGGCAAAGAACCCAGCTGAACTCCAGACACAGAAACGAGTATTAAAACACAGAGAAGAGCTGATGTTCTTCAGAGAAACAGATGGAAACACACTAGCTTAAAAAGTCACAGAAGAATCAATGAGTCCACTCAAACATAACTGACAGACTATTTAAACTCTTAATAATCAGCTTAGTCCCTACCTTTGGCTAAAACATGCAGAAAGGCAGTAACTTGGAACCATTTTCATTCCTGTGGGGTTTTTGTTTGGGCTGGTGCACTAGATGTGAGGGTTTTAAGGATATTTTCTGTATCTAAGTCTGCCATTACCATCATTGAAACAGTCAACTTTAACATATTTTCCTTGGCAAAATACCTTTGAAATAGGGAAGAACCCTATCTTCAGTTTTGGAGGTCAGGGAAATGTGGAGTCAATTTGTGTATGTGAATGAACCATCTCATGTAGCAGCCAACCAAGACTAGTAGAGCTTTATTGGCCCTTTCACCCCAGACAAAGTGTAGAATAGGATCAGAATCCATTTCTTCCTACTCCACCACCCATGTTGCTTCTTCTGAAAGAGATAAACAAAACCTCTTCAGGACATTGCTTGTGTTTTATTAGTGTTAGGGTCAGACCATGGAGGTCAGGTCTATATCCTAAGTAATTCAAGTCCAGCAGTATTTGGATGTAGAGCTGGTCTCATGCCAAAGAAATATGATGTGTAGGCCTGGAAATCACTGTTGGTAATGGGTTCTACATCTAACCTGTAGGTAGAAAGTGGCTCAGCTCCTAAAGTCTAGAAAAAAGTCACAGTAAATCCCTGTGATTTGAAAATGTTATGCATTCAGAGGCATACGTGCATGCTGCAGTGAAGAAATCCTGCTTCACACATGGTAAAATAAAAGCTTGGGGAAATCTTACTGCTAAGGTGGGTTGCATATGTGTTTTTGCAAGTGTGTTTATGTAGAGTTTTTAGATCCCAAAACTAGAGGCCTTGCTCAGGCAAAAATCCAACTGGCTGAAATGGAAATGTTGCCTTATGCAGTCTGCAAAACTGGGCTGGGAGTGCGTGTTTGTACATTCTCTGTGCATGCTAAAGGTCAAGGAAAAGGTTGCCAGGACCTCTTATTTGTGTCTCCCTCCCCAATACGTAGCCAAGATGCAGGTAAAATTGCCATGGCTTTCAAATAGGCTGCAGAATTTGGCCCACTGGGTATCAAAACAGCTCTGAGCAGTGGAGTACAGCTAAATTATTCCAACACCAGACAAATGGGTCTGCCTAACCTAAGCCATAACATTTGAATTATTAACGTTCTCTAATAAAGGGGATAAAGTGTCTGTAGAACAGAGTGTTTCAGAGCTCTGCTAAAGATCATGCCTATTTTAATTTAGAAGTTCAGCTTGAGGAGAGACAATGCTGGCATTGTGTTACAGAGATTTAAAACGAGTCTGTCTTGAGGATTTTCCTCTGTCCTTATCTGTAATAATAGAATTTTAAAAAGAGTCAGAGCGAGAGCAGCAGCACTGGAAAATATCTTTCTCAGAAACTATAGCAGACAGGTCACAACATTTTTAAACAATGATAGTAACATTTATTCTATCAAAGCCATTTCATGTTTTATTTGGAACTCTGGCGCCTTTATTTTTTTAAGCTCTCATAACATGACACTAATTACAGACATCAAGATGCTCTATAGAAGATACCAGTCAAAATCCAGATGCTGCTTCTTTTCCTTTCGCTGCACTCCCACCCCAGCCCTTTTGTGTGCGTTACATCATTGCATAGTTTATTTTAAAAGTGCCTCAAAAATGCAATGATAGTAATTGTAGACAGCAGGAAATTGATGGTGAGCACCTCTGGTCTGCAAATTCCTTTAGAAAGCACTCCTGCTGCTCATCAGAAGACCTTGTTGTTAGCAAAGACTTGAAAATACAGAGGCTTGAAAATACAGTTCAGGTGATGTGTTAAAAAAAATTGGGCTAAAGTAATTTTTGTCTTAGGGCTGTACATACATGCTTCCTCCCCTCTGTCTCTTCCACCAAATGGAAATTACCAGATCAGTCAGAGGAATGGGTAGATGGATTTGTGTTGTTCCCTCTGGGAGGCTGATCTGCTGCCGCAGTGCGTGGGGCCAGGTGGGAGCACTGCTTGGCTCTGGCTTCCTGGTGAGCACCCACAGGTGTATGTTTGGGGTGAAACGTGTGAGAGAGACCCACATCTCAGGGGTCTCAGCCAGCCCAGAGAACCACAAGATGATGTGCAGGCCACATCCCCTTTCTGTCACAGTTGGCTCCAAGAAGTCATTGCCATCTCTTGGGGAGCTGGTGTACTCCATATCTTTTCAGGCAGTGGTGGCCCTCCACAAAACACCCATAGTTAAAATAAACAAGGGCTCTCAGCCACCAGTGGCAGCACTGAAACTGAAGTATCCCATGGCTTTTAGAAACCTAGACCAGCTGCCTGTAGCAGGCAGTAAAATTACCATCCAGCCCTCAAAATTGTTGAGTTTCACCTTGACTTGACCACATGAGCATCTTCAGGCTATGTGTGACATTTCAGCCGGGATAGCATCATCCAGAAAAGCATCTGAGCCATGGCCTGACCCTCTGCATGCCCCCACTGCATCACAGGGGTTCCCCACAACTCACACCA
Source organism: Balaeniceps rex (assembly GCA_013401315.1). Classification (NCBI taxonomy): domain Eukaryota; kingdom Metazoa; phylum Chordata; class Aves; order Pelecaniformes; family Balaenicipitidae; genus Balaeniceps; species Balaeniceps rex. The sequence continues at coordinate 62,508 of VYZW01036963.1, read as the reverse complement.
TGTTGCCCTGGGCCTGGATGGCATCACCAAAATGGCCAGCTTTGGTCAGGATAACATGGGCTCAGCTCTGCTGCATGTTGCTGATCACTTAGCACATCCTCAGAGCTTCGTGGTGACACGTATGCACAGCCCTGTTGTGCTTCGGGACTGAGAGACAGCCACCTCCCTTGCATTTTCCTGCAGGCAGAGAGCTCACAGGGTGAAATCCCAGTCCTGTTGTAAGTGTGAATCTGGATTTCAGCCAAAATGTTGCAACAAACACATTTGTCCTGCAGAGTAAGCAAATAAAGTGGCAACACCGCACCAGTAAAGGACAGGAAGCTTTTGATGACACTGGCTCCAATTTTTTAGCCTATTAAGATTTCCATTACCCTCAGGCTCATTATTCAGCAATAAGTAAACACCAATAAATCTGAAATAACAAGTGAAACACATGCACTTAAGCAAAAAAAAAATCCTTAGTAAATGTTCTTTCATTTAGCACATTAGAAACGGTCAGCACAGCAATACCAGGGTGATTATGAAGCTCGAAATACGTCCCATCCTCCAAAACAAGGTTCCCATGAGCCTGCCCAGATGCAAGACTTGGGTCTTTGCAGCCAGGGAAAAAGGCAGGATCCATGGTAGGAATCCTGTCACTGATTTCCTTCATGCCCATATCTGAGAAGTTCCTTTCCAGCAGTAATGGCAAGGACCAAAATAAAGGTGTTGATTTTCCTTCCCCATTCCCCTGCTGTCAGGAGTGGTGCAATCTGCACACACCTTTGTGTCTACGTTGTGCTGTCTAGTACTTACACTCTATTTCATATGTGTATGGAAATCATGTGTCTTTAAGTACTACAAAAGTCATTTTCCCAGTAGAAGAAAGATTATCTTTTTTGCCACTGTCTGGGTTAAAATACTTGTGGACCTGTGAGCAGATCCAAATTCTTCCTTTTTCATTAAACTGTGGAGGGTTTATTATACATTTCCATAAGTAGCCATTTTAATTTTTCCATTTTCCTTTCTTAAACAGGAAACCTCTCCACTGCTTCTCCACTTTCTCTAAGCTCTTTGTTTATATTCTGCTTCCATTACCAGAATTATTCTTACATTTTTCCATGCCCTATTCTGAACAAACATTTACGCTGACTCTGAATGACTCTTATTATATATAAAGGGAAACAACAAAGCAAGAGGGAACAAAAGTAACATCTCTGCAAGAAGATGAAATGTGGCTGCTACCTCCATGCTGATAGCAGCCTTGGAAGGAAACTGTTTGCCAGCCCTGAACATCACTGGCCACAGGAGCATGCTAAAAATGCAGAAAGTAGAGCTATGTGAATCATACAGCCATATGTGCCATGGTTCACAAAAGTAAATTACCTTTTCACTCATGAGTTTTTATCTAGTTACACAATGATTAATATATGTCTGCTGGGCTCCTCTTGGACAGAGGAAAAAGGATCTAGCCAATACGAGGGATACAGTCCTCACCTCTCCTTTGGGCTAGCAGTTCCATCAGCCTAACACTGCCTGAAAAGGGAGCGATGGGCAAGTGGGAGCAGTCAGGCCAGGAGCATTGTCTTGGTTGGCTGGGAAGAAGCAGCAGGGAAGCGATACTGCACTGCAGAGCAGGAAAAGCAGGCACATCTGGACACATCTGGTCACCAGGAAGGTGTCCACAGCCACGGGGGCAAATGGTACAGTGGTACAGGGGGTTAGATGGGCTCTCTAGGAGAGTCTGCTGTTAGAGGTCAGTAGCTTGTGGTTACCATGACTCACAGTTACAGTATCAGTAGTCCTTTTCTCATCTCTCCAAGATGCGTCAGAGCCCAAGCCTGGCTGTTGAGCACTGACGAGCCTTTGATTCTGCGCTCATAGTGCACACCGCCTGCCAGTTGTGCCACTGTAGCAAGTCCAAGCAGCTCACGGAAAAGTTTTTTCATTCCAGGAGAGGACAAGGAAGGCTGTCTTCAAACAGCTTTTCTCCACAGCATCCCTCCATTTGCAGCAGGTAGAAGTTGTGCACGGGGAATACATCTTCCACTCTCCCAACGCCCAGCAGCATGTCATGATACATGGAAACCCCAGCAATCAACAGAAAGGGAAACCCCAGCAATCAACAGAAAGGAAGACCTGAAATTCTTCCCTCTCCTTGACTCTTACAGTCTTCCTTCCTTAAAATAGACATCCCACTGTATATTTACCGGGTAACATGTCCTAATGCATTGAACACGAGACCAGACAACACCTCTCTTTCCCTTCTTCTGCTGCTGGTTTGCTATTTGTCCCATCAATATTCTCCCAGCGTCTTATTAGTTGGGCTTCAGATAATCTATAAAAAGAAGGGAAATTTCCACATTTTGTATATGTTTTCTACCTTTTTCCAAGATCCAAATACTCAGCTTGCAAAGTCTGTAGACATGTCGGGCCTTTTCCACAGATGGTCTTTAGAAACTTTATTACTATCCATGAGAAACAAGAAAAGAATCTGCTTGGAGGTCCCAAGATGGATTTGCAGGCCTCAGTGGTTGAAAAAAATGAAATGTTTTTACTTGAAATCTGAATATATTCATTCTGTAAATCATTGCCTGACAATAAACCCACGCTCTTTTCAGAGTTGCTTTTTACTGTAAGCATTTTATAGCCTAATTTCCAGAGACAAGATCTTTGAGTAAAAGATCATGTGATAAAATTTCTTGACACACTTTATGCTTTCTATGTGTTATTTTCAGTTTTATCCCAAAATAAAGACAGTGCTAAAATTGTGACAGTTCTGTATCTTACAGATCTGGTTTTAATTGCATCTTCCATCCTTTTGTTTTTGTAAAATATGATTTACAAATGTCTAGATATTAATTCTACTGAAGTTCTTTTACAAGGCAGACTTTTAACTGAATAGACGATGTTAATCCCACCCACACATCCTAGAAAAGGAGCACAACGGGTTTTTAAACTCTGGCCCAGCGTCTCATCTCTTCTGTGGCGATGAAAATGAATATTGCATCTATGGCAAGGCATGTCAAGATCTCTGTGGAATTTATTATGCTTTCTGCACCAAATGTTCTACCAGCAGGTCTGCCTCGTGCTATTCAGAACATGTATAATTAGAAAAGAATTCAGCTAACGCTGGAAAGAATGACTGTCCATAACTCATCAGGTTAGAAAGCTGGAAGCCCTGGAGCAGAAAAGAAATGAGTGGAATATTCAGCTGAAGAGGCAAAACTAATTTTCTTTGCATTCTTACTGCGAGAATAACTATTTTGTGTGGAAGATGCAGTTCATTATCTCCTCTTCGAATAGGCAGACACATTCTTGATCACTGCAGGCAGCAGGCACAGGACACTACCAATGGTCCTGTGTGGCCCACAGCACAATCTTTGGATAGCTGGAGGGGCAGTTCTTGCTTAGGAATGCACTCTCCAGTCCTGGGCTGACTATGTTTCTGTTCCATGGAGAAAGTCCATGGAGAAAGCTCTACTTTGTATGAGTCCCCAGGATCTCTGAGGACCAATGCAAACGCACAGAGCTCTTGGGTTGTCCCCTTCAACAATGCCCCATACTACTCATAGCAGAGAGCATTATTGGTGGCTTATACACAATAACTTCAGAAGTCTTTTCCTTTCCCACATTCTTACGTGAGACCAAGATTGCTGAAGTCAATAGAGAGACCTCTGTGGTCCACTTGAGTTGTGAGGGAATCCAAATTTGTTCCTAGGTGATGAACACCAGGATCCTTATTCCGAGCTGATTAAGTCTAGTCCTTGTTCGTGATTTCAGGATTTTGGACTCCACTTTTGCAATATCGCAATGTCTAATTTAACTACTCTCTACATCTAACAGGCTTCTAACAATGAGGATCACTTTTTTGCATCCTTCTTTTGTCCTCATTGTAATGTCTTTCCCAAGTTTCCCAGCTGCATAAAATTCCTTCCTCATTTTCAAAACCTAAGCACTGATCTCTTCTTTTTCTTAACCCTCCTGGACTCTGATTTCTCTCTGCAAACTTGAGACCAAATCCTTTGCTATAAAAAGAAGGGAAGAGCTGGCTTTTCATAGACGTAGTCTTCTGACAAAACTCACTCTTCATCTTCAAATTGGAAACACTGCATTAACATGACTGACAGGCAAGATAAGGCTTAGGGTTCATTTAAAAAATTATTTTGAAGATTTTCCCAAGGAATCATTTTTCCTCCCTTGTAAGTAAAAGTCTTGATTGCTGGTTTAGATATTGGAGATTCCTGGGGAAGGAGGGACTAGTTTATCTGTGTTTTTAAAAGTTGATAAAGGCACTGAGATATCCTTTGTCACATTTGCTAAAAATATTAAAAATTGTATTTTGACTGTGAGTATACTTCTGCCTGTCTCATTAGGGTGAAATCTCTGCTTGTTTCATTTTTCTTAATATTATTCTCATCTGTAACTTCACTACTAGAAGAAGGTGCTCATCATACAAGTCTGTATTCAGGTTTCAGTGGCACAGGCTCCTAGTGAAGGGGGAGGACTTTCCATGGTAACATCACTAACAGAAACTGGTCAATATAGGAGATGGGGGTCTGACTTTTTAGTTCATCCTGGTGAGTCCAGTCTTCTGTGTATGTGACTAAGAAGTGTCCTACTTCTTATATGGTCCAGGAACAGATGTTCAGGGAAAGCACAGAAGAGTGATTCATCCCCATTACACGCAGTCAGTTTCCGAGAAACAATAGTTTTGGATTTCCTGAGGTAGAGGTTACACATGGACAATCACTTTGAAGAGTCACTGGTTGACCTACCATGAACGAATTTGTCTCATCTCTTACTGGATTTATTAGTACTTTTTGTCTCTGTGAGGCCCAGCGGCCAGGAATCTCATATCTCCCTCCATTGCTTTTGTAACTGCTGCTTAACACTGTCGTTAGTACTTGTATGAGTACATTGCAATTAATTATTTCTTCATGTTCTCTGCCAGCTTCAGCATTTCACAGGGGTCTATCAGATTCCAGCTCTGCCATTTCTTTTCTGAGCTGAAGAGAGCAAGACCTTATAAACCCTCTTTATAGAGAAGCTTCCAATTGTCTTTATTGCCCTTCTCTCTACATTTACTAAATTACCCGTATTCTTTTTAAGATGCAATAAAATTTTAGGTCCTGGATAAGTACCATTGTAGCAATAATAAAAATAACATCATACTCCCTCTATTGCACTCTCTAGGACTTTCACTCCATCTTTCCTTTACTCTTCAGCCATTTTTTTCTCATTTGCATTTTCCATGGAGACACATCCCCTACATTTTCCTTCCCAATTGTGTGATGGGAGTGGAGGAGACGAAAGACATTGTCTGCTTTTCAGGTCTGCAATTGAAATAAAACCCTAGAATATATATAAAGGTATAGCACAATCAAAGCATAAGATTAAAAGGCTTATCTAACAAATGGTCATTTAAAATATCTACACTTAAACAGTGGGTACTTATGATCCCCCCTCATTCCTTGCATGGTGAACAGGACCATTTCTGTGTACTTAATGAGAACACATTTTAAATCACACTGTGTAGTATACTTTGTGGCAATACATGATGGCCAAAGTATATAAAATATGATGAAGTTAAGAAGTTGCAGCTGAACTAACAATATATTCTCCTGGAAGGAGACATTGAATAAATCGTGGATGTTTTTTGATAGCCAATTAAAGTTCTTATAAGAGCTCTGCTGCATTTCTCTGCATTCTTCAGTCATAATCTTTTAAACAAGTATTTGCAATTGTAAATATTCCCCTAAACTTCCAAGGTATTAACAAGTTAATGTGTCTCTTGCAACAATCAGTTCGCTTAATGGATACAAACTTAAGAGAACATTTCTCATCAGGAAGTAATAATTTTATCTAGTTTTTTGGTGACAATAGCAATTTCTGTTTTGTGAGCAGTCATGTACATATGTTCACATATATTGCTTCAAAGACTGACGAAGCTGATTTAGAGTCAGACGTAGATTTTCCCAGTAGAAAGAACACAGATTTCCACAACGGGAAAGAAAGACATTTTTTCCCCTCCATTTTGTCAAAGCCAAAAATGCAAGATACAAACAAAACAGTTTCCAACTGTAATATTGTATAATGAGCAATAATGAACAAAGATAGAAGGTATGTTCTTGTAAACCATTCACAGAGAAGATTAAGCAACAGATCTGACTTTTACCTTAGAGTTTGTCATTGCGTCATTCAGAAATCAAGCTAATCACTCTGGACAAGATTTCATAAAGTACCAGATGATTTCACTTGTCTCATTTTTTTCTGTGTACACCGTCAGAGAGGACCAAAATTTGATATTAAAAAATGCAGCTTCTAGAGAGCTTTCTTAAAGCTGTAGATTCCCTGAAAATCTGCAAAGCCCTTCCTAAGACCTTGATAAAGCAAACCCCTTTAGCTTATGTGTAAATATGTGATTGCTCTCTTCCAACGGCTGACTCAAAAGGGTCCATACTGCACAAGCTACAGTCATTCTGCTCCAGTGCCTAGGGTAGACATGAATTGCCCTGGAAGCATCTTTCCACCTCCCTTTCACCTCCCTCTTCCTGCCTTGAGCCCTCCCAAGCATGAAGAAAATGTCTTGTAGCTCTCCCAACTGGAAAATTTTGGGGTGCCATTTGGGAGTTGTCCAACTCTCACCTGCGATCTTTAATCAGCCACTTTCTTTAACATTAGCTGTAGGATTTTTGTGCTTCGTTTCCCTTAGAAGGGATTGTAATACTGGCCAGCTTTACATCCTACGCAAAGCTCAGTTAGGGCTTGGACAGCTTTTTGAGGCCCAGAGATAAAAAATACACAACAATGCAAAGGCTTACCAGATGGTTAGAGCATCAGAATATAATTATTCAACTTAAAATTCAGCTATAAAGAAGCATGTTGATAGAGAGAGGGTAAACACACTTGCATGAAATCCAAACCCATCCAACTTTTCAGTTCAGATTATATTAATCACTTCCTTTTCCTGAGTCCTCCTTCCTTCATGCATCAACCTCAAGCCAAATTTGTTATTCATTTGTGCCCATGCAAAGTGCTTCTCTAATGCTACCCTGCCAGTTAAGACTGATCTCATTCATTTTCTTATTCTTTACTTGTTTGTGAAAAATATTTCCTCCTTCGCTCTGGGGGCACACAGGGAGGTAGCAGTTAAAACTTGATGCAGCAGTCTATTTCTCTGTTTTATCAGATCAAAACCCATCTCTCCTTGAAGAATCATATTTGCAGTCTCTCATCACCATGGAGATTAATTGCTGCAAGCATGACAAAGATTCACACAAAGTTTTAGCCATATCCATAATTAATCCTGCTTTTTATCACCCCGGCTTCACCTGCTTTTCTGCAGTTCAATTCACAGACAATATTCTGCACAAGTGAGCAGCCACCTACCTACTACGACAATAATTGCACCTCTTCAATGTCTGAGAAGGCATTTCAGAGCCTCTCTTGCAATAAAAGCAGAAGTATTAAACTTGAAGGAAAAGCACTCTTCCTAGCTGACTGGAGTCCTGGAAGCATCAGAGCTGATGCCTGCTCTCAGTGTGTCTTTCCTTATGCATATTTCAAAAAAAAACAGAATAAAGATCTAATTATTGGGATTCTGATGCAGATCAGAAGTGAATCGCAAACTACAGCTGGTGAAAATTTTTCTATTTCATGTATAAACATAAATGGAAAATGACAACAGTCTTTCAACATCTTATTTTTTTGTACTCTTCCACGAGCCCTATGGCTAGCTATATTGTGTGTGTGCATACATGGTTTTATATACATATATATAAGACAGAATTTTTAAACAAAATTATTCTCTTTCTTTTTAGTCCAGACCCATGGAAACTGGCTAAACTGTTAATGGACAGCTCTTAATACAGCTCAAGAAGAGGAGACCTCTGATGGCCTCCCAGACACCTGGGAGATAACTGAAGTTAAAAAGAAAGGCTCCATGTCTTTTGGATAGGATCCAGAGTCCAGGGGCTTATTTTGCATCCCACCTCCTGGCTCTCACAGGGTGAGCCACTGGGCCACCCCGCGCATCGAGCTTGCTCCTGCTAAGAGCAGCTGGCTTGTAGTCTCCCATCTCCACAGTCCCCTGAGAGATCTGGTCAGACCAACAATGATTTCCAGCAGGTATCTGAGGAGATCAAGGCTGTACCTGCCCATGTAGACAGTAAAAAACAACAGTGCAAGGATCCAGATTTGCCTCCTTCCTGCCCTGCTTTTAGAGACAATTGGTGGATAATTTCACACCCGCACTTGTATCTCGGCCCCGATGTATCTCCAGCTGTGCTGACTGTATTAAACAACGACCTTTCTAGCCCAGCGAGGAGCCCCTCTCCTCACTCTTCTTGGCGTCAGCTGCCATGCTGACATCCCTGAAATCCTCCCTGACTTGCTGCATTTGCTCTCCCACTCTCTTTCTCTCTGGGCAAGTGTGAAGATTCCCCAAAGTGATCAGCGAGGAGCCATCCTCCTATCACAGCCAGCTGGTGCTAATGCTATGTGATCTGCCCAGCTCCCTGCACCTCCCTGGGTCACTGTCAGCCCCTCTGCACCACAAGCCAGGCTCCTTCCAAATAAAGCAAAAGAAGGAGAAATGCAAATATTCCCTGTGTGGCACCTCCACACACAGCTGCAGGGCCCTGGAGCACAGTTCGGGAGAGAAACTCACTGGTGCAAGGTATGAAAGGAGCCTCCTGCCTTGTCTGTTGGCAGCTTCCATCTTCAGTCCTACCATGCCATATCTTCCTGGGGTGGCCCCAGGGCTCTATCTGCATCCCTTATGGCCTGGCAGCCCCACGGCAGCCCCACGGCAGGTCAGGGAACCTGCAGACCTCCCACAGGACCCAGCTGCAGTGCCCATCACCCAACTCAGATGCCAGGACGGTGCAGGCAGGTCACCTTCTCCTCAGCCTCCATGTCCTCCAGACACCAGTCATGACATGAACATTGCAAAAGCAAGAACCAACCTTTTCCACGCCAAAATTAAAAAGTACATGAGATTGACTTAGAAGCTGTGAGATTGTTATAACTGGAAATATATTAGGGGTGTTTTCATTTGCTTTCTGGGTTTTCAGCATTCCTGGTTGTCTTTCAAAGCTTTCTGTTGCAAGAACAAGGATTAGAAACCATTTATCTCCCCTGTACAGCTGAGGTTGTCTTATAAATATGGTTCCAGGAGCTGGAGCTTTAGGAAAAAAATGGCAAGCATCCCCAGTAAAATTATGAATGTCGGCAACACTCTTTGTATTTATGAAAACCTTAGTGAGGCCCAGCAATGAATAAAGATGGAGCTAAGACTACAATGAGACCTGAGAAATCCAGGCTTGACCCTTTAATTTGCCACAGGATTTCTGTATCACCTCAGGGAAGTGGATCCTGATTCGTTTCACTGAAGATGTTGAGTCCACTTAGTTTGGCAAGGCCAGGAAGAGAGTGCTCAGCATATTGCAGGACAGAGCCCTCTGTGCTTCGGTGTCCTATATGTAAACCTCGGATGAAGCTACTTCTTCTTCCCTTCTGCTCTCCAGTGAGCAGGGTGTTCTCTGCAGCAGGGATTTTTCCCCTGAACTTGACACACATTCAAAAAACACTCAGTAACTATTAACCGTCATTAATCCTCTGCATTAATTTCTGCACCATCATTACTCTGAAGGGGTAATGTTGTGGTGCATAGAAAAATTACATACATTGAAAAAGCACCAAATATTGACGTTGCTAGATGAGTCTGCCACCAGTATATATTTCAGGGACCGCGTGGGGACTGTGTACCTGGAGGATCCCACATGCAGCAAAGCAGCCAGTGATATGAAACTGAAAAAAACATGATTTGCTAATTTACAACTAATAATTAAAAGGGCCTGTCAAAGAGCCAAGCTTCCTCAGCATGTGTTTAACATTACTTCTGAGAAGGTCATTGCTGGCTTCTCTGGGAAGGGAGTTCCGGAGAGGGTACAGTAAGTGCATGGAGTTTAAATGAGCAGCCCCGGCGCAGACATTTCGCAGTCTTCAGGGATGCACAAACAATTCTGCCTCGGCAGTGCAGAAACAATGCCCTGTATTCACAAAGACTACAGGAACTTCAATATTGTGTGGAGGGGAGGTGGGAGTGAGGGAAGTCTTGAAATGTGGATAAATTGGTATTCACCAAGTGCCATTCCTTAATTTACAACAGTCTTTAACTTCGGAGGCAATTGCCAAGGTGCTCATAAAAAGAGAAATGATGAATATTCAGGATGTCTTCTGAATCCATTAGGCAACTGAGGATGAGGTCTCCATATGTATAACTTCGGCTGTTTTCACATGCTGGTAGACAGAGTGCCAAGATGGCGTCAGGAAGAAAAATGGCTCCTTAAGTTGCCAATGGGGAGAGAGGAAAGGAAAAAAAAAGTGTATATCATGTGCATGGAAATGAAAATTTGTTTAAGTACAGTAATTCAACCTAAATGTGCACTGCATGGCATGGCGTGAACCTGGCTCTCAGGGCTATCTGGCACGGCCGGCTCTGTGGACAGGTGTGCGTAGGATCACTGTCAAGTTAAAAGCAGTCACTGAATGGTTTTCCTTTTCCACACCATCCCCTCCAAGGGTCTCACAGAGCCTGAGTGAATTCGGCCTCAGGACAAGGAAAAGCTCAGGCTAGACCAAGAAGAGGAAAAGCTCAACCTACAGAGGCTGAGAGAAGCACTAGGTGTCTGGCCCTGAGCGAGGAGCAAGCTGGTGATGGAACCCGCTTGCTCCTTCATCCTTTTCCCCAATTCCCTGTTTCCCTCCTTGACAACCTTTACCAACATCCTAGATAAGGCAGATGAGGCGCTTACAATCGCAGTTGGTAACTGATGAGGAAAACATGCTGTCCGGCTCTTACATCCCAGAAAATAATGTCTCCTGGATGCCATGAATCACAGAGGATCACAGGCCATTAATCACCAAAGGGTGAAAGGGACGAGTTTAAAGTCATGTGTACCAAACACAGCCATTTCTCTGGGGAATCTCAGACCTGGCATGATTCATTTTGCTTTCTCAGGGAGGAATCACAAGGGTTAGAAGAATAAATAATGCCACAGCCTCCTGAGTTCAGCTGGTAACGAGACCAAGCCTCCCATTAAGGAGAGGAGGCTTTGGTCACAGGAGGTGCGTATTGCCACAGCAGGCATGGGGGTGCGCAACAGTGACACTTCTCTGATCCCAGAGTCAGTGTAAAGGTGCTATTCGGTCCACCGGGTCTTCCCCGAAAGACTGTAGGGAGTCACTGGAATTCACAGGGAAAGCAGAAGGGTGACGGCCTTTATTGTCACTGTCTCTTGAGGTTGGTGGTATCCTGATTTGGTAAAAACTCAGGTTCGCATGTCTCTGGAAGCACTCTGGGTGCTTGTGTGATGGGGCATCCCAAATGCAGCTTCTTAGAAGGAAGGGGCTATCCCCTGCAAGGCTGTATTGCCTACGAGCAAGGGGCAGATGTTAGTTACCTGCCTTTCTAGCCATGACCGTAAAATGTGGTGGGCACAGTGGGGACACATAGAGAGGTCTGACTGGCGAAGTACTTGATGAATTTTAGTAGTCTTTGTTGCTGCCCTTTAGGCAAGTTAAGAGCCAACAGCTGATGACCAGGTAATTCATAAGGCTCTAGCACAGATACCAGGTCATCACAGATCCATATACCCAGCTCGGGGACTTTCAAGTGTGTGATTTACCTCTCTCCCGCTCCTAAGTATGGACATCGGGAGGAGGAGGTACCTCAGACCTGACAGATGCACTACCTGCCTATCAAGAATGATTAGATTATAGTCATGGCTAGTTTAGTTGCTTGTGTGGCTGTTGGTATTGTTTCTTGGTATTTCCACATCAGTCTCCCATCCAACTTAAAAAATGCCAACATACCTGGAGCAGAACAAGCAGTTGACTTAGTAAAGACAGATACAATTCTTCAGACTCACAGATTATCTAGCCACAGAGTTTGAGTTCAGTTCACTTCAGAGTTGAGTTTTCCACTCTTTGCAATTATTCACAGAACACTTTGTGTTCACACAGCTCAGCTTTCTAGGCTGCTTTTTTCTTTTTAGAACTGTTTTTTCTGACCAATCACTCATTATTTTGCAAATAGGACTGGTCACCACTTCTGGTCAGGCTGTTCCTAATCAGTGAAGAAATGAGCGAAACACGATACATGAGAGAGGGTATTTCCATCATTAATCCCCAGCACTTACATTCACACACGAGTACCTTGCCCACATGCAAGCATGGGCATTTGCAAGAAGAACAATGAGAACTTGGCAATAGGCTGAGCAGCCCCCCATTTGAGTGTTTGCAGGAAGCTGTCAAAAAGGAGGAGAGTGGTAGAAACATGCTGAGTCCAGAGCATTTCATAGAATAGTTCCATGGACATGTTCCACAATTGTCTTTCCTCCCTGTGCGCTCAGCTGCAATCACCAGGAGCACACAGGGGCATGGGCAACATGAGCACATGCTTTTCCCACTGCTTCTAGGGTTAATATGAATAATGTTCCACAGTCTGTTATTGTGGAAATACCAGCGATCATCCCGCAAAAGCAAGCCAAAGAATTATAGCTAGACATTAACAAGAAGGGACCAAACAAAGCATCTCAAAGATGGCAGAATAACACCACCACAGTGACTAGCAGGATGAAATAGCTCCAAACGAGTTTTCCCTGATCTACTTGTCAGCAATCATCCCTTATGCAGCACTCTGAGGAGTTCAGCAACACAGCGCGTTCTGGGCTCGCAGCAGCAGAGGCTGCGCTGAGGCATACAGTTCAGCCGGTGAGCTCCGGTCTGTCAGTGGTGTGATCAGCCATGGTCTGAGAAGGTAGCCAGCAGTGTCTGCATTCCAGACCACAACTAAGAGTCTCTTTCACAGTTCATTGCATTGCAATGAAAATTAATTTTCCTTCATCATTTTATTCTCGTGAAGAAAAAAAAAAGGAAAAAAAAAGGAGAGACTTAATAGGAGGGAAAACCCACAGGGCACTTAGCTGAAGGAGCTCTCTGAAAGAGGTTCTAAAGATGGAAGTCTTGTCTGTCATCTCAGCTGCTAAGTAATACTAGTGGTGGGACTCTTGGAAAAATTAGTATAAATTGCATTGCAGAAAGGACTGCTGCAAAGATGTTTCTGTGTAGTTTTATGGTTGCGGTGAAGACCAGTGGGCGTTAAACTTGTCTTCAGGGGTATAATTTGGGTAAATCTCAACTTTCAAGCCTTCAGTCCCTGAACTTAAAAGGCAGATTCCCTACTAACCACTGCCCTACTTCCAGATCTTGCACTTACAACACTGTGTGCAGGTATTTGTGCCACCAAAAATCATGGCAGCTCCTCCAGAAGTGTCTGTATCCAGAATGGTCGGGTACATATTTTGGAAGCTATGATGACTTTCCCAGGCCTCTCTTCCTGAGGTAAAATGAAAAGCACCAGTTGGAAACAGAACCTCTGTATACTTTTCCCTTTCTATGAATACAAGGTTCATCTATTTTTCTCCTTTCTTCCATCAAGAAAAGTAGCATTTCATATGAGTTATTGCACATGTTGGATGTTGCCAGTTAGGACCAGACTATTATCCTCTTGCCTGTGTATTCTTTAGTCATCTATTGTCACAGTTCAGGACATTTCCAGCTCCGGTTCCACAAAGTCAGTTCTCATGGTTACCTACGATCAAGTGCAATTAAAAGGCCCAGATCGCTTACAGATTATCAATGCTGATGCTGGTATCCATCATTTTCATTCATCTGTCATGGGAAATTCAGGTCTGGATATTGGTAGGAAGGTGAGTGCAGGACTCCAAGATGAGCAGAACGAGAGGACTGAAGTTCTCTGCGTTTCTACTCAACACCAACTGCAACAGTGGAGACTTTCCACATTGTCATATCAAAATGCTTCAGCACTGACCACCTCTCAGCAAGAGTTAGTGGTTTATGCCTCGTGATCCTCCATGCCCATTCCCCTTTCCATGCCTCAGTTTTTACTCTTAAATAGAGAAACATTATACAGTCAACTGCAGAGAACCATCTGAGCTGCTTTGCATGGATGAAGGGCTGACTGTGACACTGCTGGAACTTGAATCTCTGGATTCAAGGGGTTCTGTTTAGAACAAGCTTGGCTTATTAAATGACAAAGTCATCTATTCAAATGCAACAGGCTTAAGCTTTTTCTCCTAACAGCATAATTTAATTCACTTCAATGGAATTGCATTTGGTTTACACAGGTGTGAGAGGGAAATCAAGTAGCGTATAGAAATGTTTTCTTTTGAAATATTTTCAGAGAAGAGGGGTAAAAAACCTGCTTTTAGACCAATACAAACATTTTCATGGAAATTTTCATTAGGGTTAAAATTTTCTGGACAAAAACTGGAAATGATTTTTTTCCCTGTAAAATAGTTTGATTTTCAGAAATCCCACAAACATTTAAATGGAAATCTAAATATTTTCACAAAAACTTTAATTGTATTTTTAAAGCTTTGGGTTTCCATTTTTTTTAGGAAAAAATGAAGTCTTTTGTCAAAAATACTTAGAAAAACTAACTTCTTTTTTCAAAATTTCCCATAACAGCTTTTTTTAAGCAAATTTAATAGAAAAATTGAAAGTAGTATGAATATGAAACCAATAAAAAACTGTCAAAACTGAGCCTGACAAACTAGCTGTGGACGTTAACATACATGAAACCCAGGATGAACATGAGTTGTTTAAACTATATGTTTAAGATGTTTCTGCTAACATACTTCATAGAGGGGCAAGCAAAGGGCAAGGGGAAGGTTTTCCCTGAATTTAGATTTTATACAACTCACATAAAACTAAGAAGGAAATTAAAGGAGAATGGAGGGAGGTGGAGTAAAACCAAAAATGGATCACAGGTAATAGCCATCTCTGTGCTTTCTGAGGCCTCTCAAGAGATTGATGTCCCTAGTATGATATACCCAAGAATCACCTAGCCCACGGTCTCCAAAACTGGGACATGTACACATGTCGGATGAGATCATGGCAAGTGAGCCACAGCCAGGCTGTGGGCACACATGCAATTGTAAAATTCTGCGTTCTGCAGCTGAAAGTTCAATATTCGTGTATGTGGCTGCCCATGAGAAATTCCGAGGACTCCAGTGCTCACTTTGTCCAAAACAATTGGAAACCTCTGATCTAGCTACTGTATATATTTAAGCACTATAACAGAGGTGCTCTGGAGCTGGGTAAACAGGGCAGTAGTTAAGGCTAGGTCTCTTTCTCAGTTTTCGCAGCAACAAACAATCAGAATAGATGCCTTCATTTAAACAGTGATTCAACACAGCAAGGTGCTGAAGTTTCACTCAGCTAATGGTAATGCCATTGCCTTATAATACACAACAATAAAGAGTGAAATTCAGACAATAATGAATAAAGCCCTGAATGGACGCCTCAAGACATGGTTTTCAAAACCAGCTCTTCCAAATGTGAAAAAGAGTTGTGACCCTTTTGTTCATGAACCGTTTCTCTAGAAACACTGTAAGAACTAATTATGATAAAACAAGAAAGGACAGTTGCACAAGGACAACAGAGAGCCCAGTCTGAAGAGGGATCAGCCCTACAGGGCTTTAAGAATATTGCTCATGAAAAAAGAAAATAAGAGGAAGAGGACATCTGTACAATCTCACCCTAAGAGTGAATGGTTCCATCTCTATCCTACTTGCACTTGGCATTGCTACCCAGAGTTGGCCAGGATATGCAGGCACACTGCCAGCTATCAGCAAGCAATGCTGGCTGACTGTAGTGGGGACCACAGATACCCCAGATTCCTGGACATACCTGGCAGAAATGAGAGATGCCTGAATTTGTTATACAACCTCTTCCCCTGGTCATACCAGGTTGGGGGTAACTAGAATTTAAGTGATCTCACAGGCTACAGGCTGAGTGAATGTGAGAGGAACAAGAGCAAGAAGAAACTGTTTGGACAAGAGTTAAAAATAAACTGGAGAGTGTGCATTTGCTGAGCTGTATACCTGACAAATAGTTTTTAATAATATAAGATTTATAACATGCTGTAATATTCCTGAAAATTTTGTAACATCATCCCAAGAGGCAGGCCACGACTGCTTCGCTTGCATTAGATTGGCCATAGCAGAAAGCACTGAAATCATCATTTATGTTTTTGGGTTTTTTTGAAAAGAAGGTATGGGGAAGAAACTGAAAAGGGAAGAGAGGAAATGAGAGTCATCACACCATATCTGTCCCAGAAGAACGAAAATCCAGAAGCTGCTTTCTTTCAGGGAAAAGAACCAGGAAGGAAGTTTTCAGCAAAATAAGGACAGCGAAAGGGAGGTCAGGCTTCCCCCTGAGCAAAGAGAGAGAATTTCTTTCATGGGGTTGTTGTCTGAGTCTAACAGGAAAAGACTTAAGAGGTTACATCTGCTAGGGTTCCCCAAGAGATCTCTGAGAGTTGACTTGACTGCCCTTCAGCCATCTACACAAGGAGACACGTTTCCCCTATCAGACAAAAGTATAACAAGGTCTAGTGACTACAAGATGAAACCAGCAGAATTCAGGAACACCAGTTATAAACAAGGAGTGCTTTCAGCAACCTCCCTAGATGCATGGCAGATTCTCCCATGACGTGAGACCTCTGAATCAAGGCAACATATTTTGAAAGGCAGGTTTTAACTTAACCAAGGGTACAAATTTTTATGCAGGTTTTATTAAATTAAAACCCATGGCCTTTGTTCGACAGAAATTTAAATTAGATAACCACAATATAACCATTTCTTCTGCCTTAAAATCTATAAAATTGCAGAGGAACAAAGTTTATGTTGTTGCCCTTTTGCAAAAGTTGTCATAATAATCCTTCTTTCACAAGAAGATTTTGAAGTATTTTATGAAACATTAATAACCCCAAATAAGCACCTTCAAATCAGGCAGATGGGGGAAAGTCCAAGTCTCTCGAAGCAATGACTTCTCCTATGAACTGTTGACACAATTCAGGAGCAGTTAGTGTGCAGGAGCACAAATACATTTTAACATAACAACCAGGAATAGCCACCAAAGTATTCTGTTTTATTCCAGTCTCCTGAAGTAAGTAGAAAAGAGACAAAGAGATTCAAGGTCTGTAATGGAAATAATTGGGAACAAGGGAAAAGAAATTAAAAGATTCAGCCTTTTTGGTAGAAAGAGGACTTGGATTTGTAATCCAAGAACCCAAAGGCTTGCAACAGACAGGAGACATAACAAATTCAAAACTCATCAAGGAAAACGTTCTTTCACTGCAAAGTCCATTGCCGGTCCCTGGCCGGCAGATTCCCAGGGTCCAGTGGAAAGATCAGCTAATCCCTGGTTCTTCTCCAAGCCCTACATGTGTGAAGTCTCCAGCTGGGATATATATGCCCTGGTCATGCAAGTCTATAATCCTATAGGTGGCAACAGCTGGTGGAATGAGGTGTGCACATTCAATGGGTTTGTGCCCTCCTCAATCACACGGAAGTCGTAGTGGTCCTGCTTGCCTTGGCCTCGCTTCTACAGGCCAAACCAGCTCCATGTCGCAAAGCTGTTTCAGAGATCCACTCACAAAGCTTTAGACTGAACAAAATATGTATTTTTTTGCTTTAGGACATACCATTTACTTAGTGTAACACAGACTTCAGAATGATCACTACCTTAGTCATTCCACTGGGCCCAAGGGCCAGCTGCAGAGGACTCTTCTTTCAAAGTCAGAAGCCATCAAATTAATAAAGAAGAATTGCTGATCTGAACAACCCTTCCCAGAGGGCTATGGGAACTATGAAACAGGCTTCAAACAGCAAACGAAGAGTCCTCAAAGTATAGCCAAAAATCCTTCAAGACTAAGGAACCTGTGGCTGAGCCAGGATGCAAACCCAGTCCTAACCTTGCAGGCAACACCAAGAGCTTCCCATGTTTCTGGGCATAAATTATCGACTGACTGAAGGGCATTGGGAACAGTACTCCTATGTAATGGCTTTTCTGTAATTACCCAATATGAATCTCTTTGTACCTGAAGGACATGGAGCTGTTGGAGCGAGTCCAGAAGAGGGCCACAAAAATGATCCGAGGGCTGGAGCACCTCTCCTACAAGGACAGGCTGAGAGAGTTGGGGCTGTTCAGCCTGGAGAAGAGAAGGCTGCGGGGAGACCTTATTGCGGCCTTTCAGTACTTAAAGGGGGCCTATAGGAAAGATGGGGACAGTCTTTTTAGCAAGGCCTGTTGTGACAGGACAAGGGGTAATGGTTTTAAACTAAAGGAGGGGAGATTTAGGCTAGATATAAGGAAGAAATTTTTTACAATGAGGGTGGTGAAACACTGGAACAGGTTGCCCAGAGAGGTAGTGGAGGCCCCATCCCTAGAAACATTCAAGGTCAGGTTGGACGGGGCTCTGAGCAACCTGATCTAGTTGAAGATGTCCCTGCTCACTGCAGGGGGGTTGGACTAGATGACCTCTAAAGGTCCCTTCCAACCCAAAGCATTCTATGATTCTATGATTCTATGATTCTATCTTTTTCCTAGATCCTTTGGTCTTGGCTATGGCCAGTAACAGGACACACACAACAGGGTGGTCTGATTTTCCCATTCTGCTCTTTGCCTCTTCTTTGGCCTTAGGAACCTAAAGGTGGGAGACTGTGTCTGCCTGGGTGTTTTGAAAGGGCCTGCTGGGTGCAGATGCTACTGCAACTGTCATCGCTATTTTTGTGATTAGAGTGATTATTCTGTGCTCAGATGCCATGCAAGAAAATGAGGTATAACGGCCGAGATAGCTGGCAGAGAGCCTAATAGATTATAGATTATACACTGTCAGAGACACAAGCAGTACTCATCTTAAGTAAGATTTTAATACCTTTAAAAGCTGTGATAAATTATAAAGAAAGGTAATATAAAATGTAGGATAAAGTGTGGGCTCATTTTACTTCAGGGTCTCTACCACGTGGGGACCAAAGGAGAGGGGATGGATCGTGATTTTTATTGCTTGGCTGCAATGTCAAAATTGGGTTGGTTTAAAATATTTATGACATGAGAGAAAGAAAATCTGTGAATTACTCAGAACTTAACGTATGTACTCTCAATGTGCTTCACATTTTCTTTGGTTGGGGACAGCAGAGTGGAGAATTGAGGATAACTTGTTTACTGCCAAACAGCTCTCCGTAGTACCTAGTTTTGCTATGTATTAAAAATTGCATCTGGGGCCAAGAATGCCGGGGCTGGAATTAAAGACGAGAACACACAATAACTTTAAGTAATGGCAGAGAGATTTAAATAGCACACATCAGCAGAAAAGAATGGGGAAACCTACAGTACACTGACTTCATTGATACCCCATTTATCAGCAATTACTGACTCCATTAAAGGCAGAGTTTACAGCAGACAGAGAAACAGAGCCTAAAATATGTCCCAACAGATGGACGGAGAGTGTCAGTGATGCCGTATTTCAAAGGCATCTGCAACTTTGTTATCATTGTACATGGAGTCAGAAAGACAGCAAAAAACACGGGAGTAAGGGCCAGCAAATGATTTACTTGACCCTGCATGGGCAGAACTGACAGCAAAAACCTCATTAATTCCTCAGGTCATTCTGGAAGACATTAATTTGGTTTGGACTCGGGACGAGGGGAGATTTTCCAGACATACACCAGGAATTATGAAATCTCTATAGCCAGAGGAAAGTATGTCCAAATCACTTTCTGCATAAATCAAGCTGACTTTCTGAAGAAGGATAATATGCCTAATCAGGGGAGTTATGGAACTTCTTGTACTTATTAGACAGAAAATAAAACAGTATTTTATTTGATAATCAGCTTGGGGAAGATTTTTTTTCTCTTTCTTTTACTGCTGTCTTCTCTTGCCAGAGATGAGTTGGAAAAAAACCTCTGACGTGTGAATAATTGTGAGTGCTCTGATACTATTTGTGTGTTCATGTGGGGATATATGGGTATGCACATATATATATATATATATATATACAGGTAATATACATGTATAATTTTAGTCAGCCTGCTGTATTTACACATCTTTTGGCCTTTTACCTCCATGCTGCAGAATGCCAAGTACCATCACCTTCCCTTTCTCATTCTGTTTAACTCTTACTTACCCTCAGCCAAAAGCATCTGGGTAAACAGGAGGGCAAGCAGAGCAGAGCTTCTCCTGGGGAGGCAGCCCGCTGTGCTGTGCTTCTGCTCCTGCATGGTGCATCCTCCAACCCAGCTCCCACCAGCATTGACGGGACCCTTGCCTCAGCAAGGACAGATCAAAAATGGGGAGTCCAGCCTGCAGGACTCAGAGCAGAAAAGCAGCTTGGGGTGAGCAGGACCTCCCCTGAGCAGGGAAACTGGGAATGACAGACTCAGGTCCCAGCTATGACTTCTCCCATCTTGCCCTAAATCTCTGACCCAAAAAAAGGTCCCTGAACAGAAAAGCACCGGCTGGCTGTCCCCAGCTTCATGGCAGGGAGCTCCAGACCCAGCTGGGCTGAGCAGGACCCTCCCCTCCCGCCTGGCTGGCCTCCACGATGAGGTCAGTTTGGCTCCAATAGCAGCCCAAAAAGCCCCCAAAGCCCCTGCAAATAGCCAGGAGCTGCAAGAAGTCATCCCACTAACCCCCCCGCAATACATGCTTTCCAGTGCTTATACGTAAGCCCTTGCTGCCCAGGGTATCTTCCCTCCGTAAAAGATGCATTCATCATGTTTAGAGAAGGGTTATCTCTCCCTGGAAAGAACATGCATTAGTACTTTTTACTCGTTCAACACTGGACACTCCCTATCAACAACAGCCTGCCGAAAGGGGAGAAAGAGGTGAATTAATCACAGGAAGAGACAATTTAAAGGAGTTTGGCTATAAAATGGAGTTCATTAGGAGGCCATAATGTATTTGGGACTAACAAGATGCAATTTCCCCACCTCTGCTGTCCCAGTCAACAACAAGCAGCACTAATTGCATTGACACTGCATCGCAGCATGGCCACCTACCCTCTTTTAACTCCTTCCATAGAGCAGTCGCACAAAAAGTTATTTCACCTATTGCAAATGGAAGTTCTCTTCCAAGACGCTTAGCTCCTTATCTCCTTGGATTGAGAGAAAACAGTATTAAGTGGTCTGCAGTTTTCACTTTGGAGCTAAGGTTGCAATAATAATCCTGTTACTTGGCTCTAAGATTGCACTCAGACAGATCTCAGAGCACATTACAAATGTGTATGGTATAGACAGCACATCACTATAGGCGCAGAACCAAACGAACCCCAGTTGGCCACACAGCACAAACCACTTTTTCCCATCAATTTCAAGGATAAGGCTGTATCCATTTTCCCTGCTTTTTCTGATTTGGCTTCTTAAAAAATACATTATGTTGGCTAATAATTTTTTTTCTGGGTTTCAGATTTGTCTCAATTTTTGTTTCATGTTATTATTATGCAAAACAGCCTATACGAAGCACTATTGTAAACACTGCCCCTGCAGGGGATTGGGTCTAGGGCAAAAGGAGAGTTAAAACAAGGATTGAAATACACAAGTGACCCAAGTTTGTGTGGTGCTGCATGTCTGGACTTCTTTTGATCGAGTCAAAACAAGCCAATTTTTTCTAAGGCTAAATTACAGTTCAGTTCTTCATAGGGATGTTAGCTGGTGACCTTAGCTCTATGCAGCACACTAGAACCTAATACAAAACAAATATTTCATTTGGAAAGCCTTTGCTGCCCATCAACTGCAAAAGTACCACAGGAGGCAACTCGGCTACAGGGAACTATGTGCTCTCCCATCACCTAAGTGCTTTCACTGGAGACAGTCATGTTCTTGTTATTACAAGGGCAAGAGAAAGGCATTGCCAGTCCAGCCTGAAGGTTCGGGAGTAGGTAGCCTTGGCAAGGAAGACAAGCAACTAGGAAATCATTTTGTTATGGGCAAGATAAATGTTGGGAACAATTTGCAGTGCACAAATAATATTCCTTTATTACCTTGATACTATCCATTTAAAAATATGAACAAAAATAATCTGGGGATTAATTTTCATGTTATCTCTCTAGCAATGTAAAGGAACTGAAAATAAAAGTGAATTATATGTATGACCAGTTTGTCTGGCTAGAGTGACAGAAACTGATCTTAACATAAATGAAAATCAGACAACAGGAGGGACCCTGTTTGATTGTGGTAACTGAATCCAGCAGAACACGTATTTTTAAAGAAAATTACCATGTTTTAAATAACAATTCAGGTTATTCAAATATTAGCAGATGTATTTTTTTACTCCTTGCACCCTCTGTGGTGTCTTTTTCTTTTTTCTTGTTCTCTTTTTCTCCCCTCTTCTCCTGTTTCCTCCTTTTTCCCTTCCCTTCCCCAGTTCAGTCAGCGTAAAGACTGAACCATAGCTAACTACTTTCAGTTTGGTTTCCAGTCAATTCCTGCTGAATTTTACTTTCAGATTCTCATGCTCAACACAATGCTAGAAAATCTAAGCTGAAAATATGGTAATAACATGTTTGCTTGTTGGTCTTGTTTTTAAATATTTCCCTGGGGATTTGTAACAAATCATAAAAATGTTTTCTACTGGTCTTAAATATTGTAAAAGTTTATTTAATTTAATCAAAACTTAAATATTAAGCCAAACTTCATTGCACAATGTGTTCCTTTAATGGAAAGAGCTAATGAAAAACACACTAGGCCAAATTCATTCTATTTTCTTCACCAGGGAGATATTTGCTCCTTTATTACTAAGGATCATTTGTTTTGCTTCGTTTTGCTGGGAACAGTCTGCAAATTTGTATAATCAGACCGTGTTCTGCACATATTTTTCATGGCTATTCTGAAATGGTTTTGTCCTCATTTCTACCCCTGGAATGGCTCTTTTTTTGAAATGTGAAACTTGGCTGGATGACTCACTGGGACACTAACTTTATCTTCATCTGTTTTACAGTAATTGGACTGGACCGATTTTTGTAGCTGTATTGGAGATTGTTTCCTGCTTTGAACTCAGCACTCATACTGTCATGTGTTAATTTTAGTGATTACACAAACTAGACTCAGGCCAATAAAGTTATTGCAGTCAAAAATATGGCTCTGATCCAAATCGCTCTTTCTTTATCTTCAGCAGAGTAACTGCCGCTTCACACTATGAATGGACTAAAATCAAATAAAAATATTTGCCACAATTACTTGCCAGCAGAATAATGTGTAGTATCACCTCTTTTGCTATGTAGTTGGGAATTTTGTACAGCTACATTCTGCATAGGAAAGCTTGAAAGTCTCCTATCTCAGCTATAAAAGGACATTTATTCTGTAAGGAAGAAAAAAAAAAAGTTGTTCAATGTTTTAGCTTTCATTCAGGTAAAATCCCCGTTCAGAAAAGGGCATAGAAGCATGTGCTGGAAATGAAGTGTGTGCTAAAGTCCCATTGAAGCCAGGTAGATTGTAAGCATATGCTGAAATGCTTATTTAAATTGGGCCCTTAATTATTATGTGCTATGAGATTGAACTAAGTTTCATATTCTTTTCATACATCTATATTTATATATATGTGGGTGGGTGAGTGGGTGTGCAAGGATATATGTAAGCTGTTCACTAAAGAACATTAAAAATGAAAAAAAGAATCCCCCACACCCTTCCTCCTAAAGTGGCAGATTATTTGATGGTTTTGACAAGCAAGTTTTTAACGTTTGGCTGAAATGGCCATTTTTTCAATGAAAGAAAAAAAGAGTCGGAATTTGTTTTTACTAGTCTTTCTGGTATTGCACTTCACATATGTTGTATGTGCACACAGGGCTGCAGGGACCCCAGCCCATCCTTGCAGATCTTTGCAGAGTGATCAAACACGTCTCGTTCAAGCAGAGTGCATCTCTACTTGCATCTGGGTTTTGGTACTTTAATGAATCAGCTATCATGTTAACTTACATCTGCTCTCTAATTCTGTCAATTATTTCTATCATTTATGTATATCAAGTTTAAAGTTACATGTACCTGCTGTTAACCTAACTGTGGATTTTCTCCGTGATAATTCTCTGTCCCATTGGTTTACTAAGGGAATAGCTTCACAGAGGTTTATCTGATATCACTGGCCTGTGCCCTACAAAGACAAGCTGGTGTTTCTGATATTGTGCAAATGCAGGAAGCTAATAAAATGGGGGGGAAGGGTGTGTTAATAAAAGATCTTAAATACACAGGTTAAAAAATGTTTTATAGACCACCAAATGTAAGCTAAGGAGAAACTGAAGGCTTTGAGGAAGGATTTGATTTAGAGGGGCAAGTTGTTTGGCTCCAGGCAGAGAGAAGGAGCAGGCACAAGTGAAACAGCAAGGATTATCCCAAGGAAGGGACAAAAATATGGTCCAGGAGGAGAGCAGCCCACTGGTAGGAAATGAGGGAAGGTGAAGCAAAGTCCTGAGGGGTTTTACAAGGCAGGAAAGTGGTTTTGAATTGAATTCAGCAATGGATAAGAAGGCAACAGGGGATGGGAGCAATGTGATCCTATTTCTTAGAACGGGAAATAATCCAGCCATGAAAGTCTGTATCCACTAAAGTTATGAAAGAATGAATTTTTTTGATCTTTTTAAAACAAAAAGAGGATTTGCAATTGCTGAGGTGTAAAGTCAGGTCTGGGCATGGATGAATTGCCATATTGCTTGTAAGATAGTGACAGACCTACCAGCAAGGAGATGCAGCCAGGCCAGGAAAGCTTGGGCTCATTACAAGCGTGCCTTCAGAGACTGTCATACACAGCTGGGTATCATGCAACTCCCAGAGGAAACTGGCCCACTGCCTCACATCCAGAGACAAAGCAGAGCAGGGGAAGAGGGGTAAGAGAGGCACAGAAATGGAAGAAGCCTTGCAAAATCAGTTAATGGCAGAGCTAGGGCTATGCCCTGATCTCAGGCTCTTTCTCAGTATACGGTCCACCAGGGCAGGCGAGATGGTGACTCTGAATTCTCCTGGTGCATCTTAGCTTCCATCTTCTTGCTGGCTGAAGCATTGCACTGCCCTCCTCACTTCTGGTTGTACTTCGAAGGTCTGCCACATCTATCCTTGTGGGCAGATGGAGACAACAGCATTGGCAGAAAATTTTTGTTCTGAAGCAGAAAGAGAGGACGTAAATGCCCAGAGGGTAGAAAGTACTTGTATGAAGGGATATACTACGTACCACCAACTAGCAAATAAGAAGCCACTAACAAAGAACAAGGCAGAAAGGAGACTTTTTCTGCTTGTCTAAAGAGAGACCTGGAGCAAAGGCTAGGATGCCTGTGACTCCCGGGTTCTGCAACTACCCTCAGCAGATTTCTTGCTAACTTTGTCCCGATTCAGCATTAGCAGTTGCTGCCAGCTCTCATAAATGTATCTCCCATATGAGACATGGCACTCAAAGCCCAGCTCCAGCCCTATTACCCAATAAGCAAAAAAATATGTGTTGTCATAAGGTTTTATCAGGGCTGGGCTCCACCAGGATGTTCAGCAAAAACCTCCAAGCCAGTCGGTGCAACACTGTCTCTCTTAGCATGCAGAAGGCAAACGGCTGCAGGAATGTTTTATGTTTCTGTTCCATCCCTGAAGTTTCCTGTTGTTTAGAAGCCTCCTGGATACAAGGGAGATGAATTATTGATATGCCAGCCTTGGGAAGGAAAAGCAAGGCAAGATTAGAAAAAGGGAAGGGACCTTTGTCTGGAGTAAACTGTATAAAAAAGCAGGACGTTCGGTTCCCAAGGAGCCGTACACAATAAAGAGAAATCAGACTACCATGGTCTGTGTGGTTTATAAACTACTAATCATGGGTGATTCAGCGCATACCTCTGGCTTCGCTGTGCGCACGGCTGCGTGGTGGTGTGTGGGGAGTTGCCCTCCAGCGTCAGGCAATGCCGGGGGGCATGCACCACCACCCCCAAACGCTGATCCTGCCGCGCAGCCCCATGGTCGGGCTGATGCCGAGGACCTGGGTGCAGCTGCAGCGGTGGCCCCTGTGTGCAGCTGGCACTGCAGTCCTGGACGAAGGCATCGCAGGCACACTTGGAGGCAGGGTGGGTGCAGGCAGGGGCCCGAACACATGGGATTTCTTTGCTGATCCCCATGCTTTTTCTGCAGGGATCCCAGTAGGGTTGCTGTGAGTGCCATGCACAGTCTCCAAAGCACTTGTATCCATCAGTGGGGATGAGACCTCACCAGTCATCTTCCAGCAGCATGCCAAGCCCTCAGAGACTGCTCACCCACCCAAGGTCCACCCTTCCAGTGGGGGTGAGAAGGACAGGCCCCGTGTGTCAAGCTCGTGAGACAAACAGCTGTCCAACCATGCAAAAAAAACCCATCTGATGCGGAGTTGGTCTGGAAAAGGACCTTTTCAACTGAAAGTACCCTCCAGCAGGTGCATCCCTCTAAGGCAGATACCACTGTACCCTCACCAGGGCCTCTGGGTTTAGGACACAGGAGCTGAGGAATTAATCTGCCTTGCCAATGCCTTGTCCTGCAAAGACTCTCATTTACAGTTTGATTAGCCCCATCAACTGGGACAGAGCACTTCTGCATGATTAACATGTGTGGCATTACACCACTGATATCTCCCTACTTCTCTAAAGATCCTATATATGGCTCACCACCGGCCACTTCCCCCTCAGCTGTGCATGCTGAAGGCAGGCAGAAAAGTTGCAAAAACACTTGCTCATTCTTCTGTGTAATTATGTCCACACTGTTCTTAGAAAGTAGAGAGTTACGCTCTAAAACTTTGCAGCATGTAAAGACGTACCTGCAGCACTGGTGTCTTCCCACCATCACGCCTTTGAAACCCCAGAGCAGGGGCAGCAGCTGAAGCATAGGAAGCAGAATGAGGACCCACTGTGGGTGCTGAGCTGCAGAGGGGTCACCCTCCCTCTGCCTTGGTCCTGGGAGGCCAAAACAAAAATTAGTCAGGCTGAGATATTTGTGGCTGATGGTTGTAGCTGGAGAATAACTGAAAGGTGCTGTTTGCCCAGAGAGAGAAGCAAAAACAGGTCTTTCAGCTCACTGACAAAACCAAATGACAAGAGAGGAGCATGACAGGGAAGGGCTGCTTGAAGTGGACCTGAAATATGTGTTGGGTTTGGGTTGGGGTTTTTTTTGCAAAACTGAAACATTGGAGGAAAAATGTTTGAGTGGAAGGCTGTATTTTGGTTGTTTCATGAGCTTTTAATGTCATTCTCAAACAGTTTCAAAAAAACTGAAGTAAATCTGAAACAAACATTGGTTTTGAATAATGCTATTGAAAGGCTGTTTTTAAAATGTCAACATTAAATGTTTCAATGTTTTCAGATTTGTTTTAACTACAACAATTCATTTCCCCTTACAGTAATTTTGTATTTATCCTAAATACGTGTTCACCAGTGGAAAAAAGATGTGGCTGAAAATTGTTACCCTGCATTATTTACTAGTACAAATTTTCACATGAAAAAAATCTTACCAAAAATAAATGTTATCCAGCAAATAATTTATTTGATTGGATGCTGTTTATAAGAATGGACAGGAGTCAGAAAATACCATGCCATCCCTAAGTTCAACAGTTGGCAAGAGTGAATGGAAACCTCCTCCTATAATAAGATAAAAGATGTTTTAGATTTGCATTGGCCTCCAAGTCTATGAGTAAGATAAGGAGCCCCCTTGACAACACATAAACAGGGTAGTCAGCACAGCCATTTTAAAAAATAACAATTGTTGTTCAAGAGGTTTCATTTTTGTCTGAATTTTCCACTAACCATTTATTTTCCTTCTCAATTAAAAATAAGGAGTAGCAACACAGACAATGAGTTTTGCCACCTTCCAAGTGTTTGACTTAGTAACTCTAAGAACTGCCTTTGAGTATGTTTGTTTATATAAAACAAGTACCTGCATGCATTGTGAAAGAGTCTTTAATCAAATAGTTTGCTTCCAATTTGCTTTTTTTTCTATAGTGCTGATGCCCCTTGTCACCATGTGCTGGCTCATGGTACCGTCTTTTGCCCCCAGTGACAGCGCATCTCCTCCAGGCTGGAGGAAGCAGCCAGCAATGCCAGCAGCCAGACCAAATGCCTAACTACCCTCAAGCAGCTTCATCTGCAAGCCCTCAAAGAGCTTGACCACAGAGACAAGGTTCGTGTCCACAAACCCAACTCCAACAGAGCAGGATACAGCAGGACCGACAAGCGCAGCATCTCTGCTGTTCAATCTGAGGTCTGGCACGCTCATCGCCTCCCCAGACAAGGGGCTTGACCCTCTGCGTCCCCCCCACCAGCTGAGGCTGCTCCTGGCCTCCCAGCAAGGCCTCCCACCGAGCAGCACTAGTGGCTGTCGGCGCTCGCCTGCAGCCCTGGGAAGGATGGGCTGGGACCAGCCACTCCTCCTGATTAAGATAAATGGGGCTTTGCAGATCAGCAGACTATCTGGAGTGTCCATCACTTACCACTCGATTAGCTGTAACAAGCTCTGGATGAGTCTGCATGGAGGAGTTACATTGCTTAATTTGTTGGGCTGGTTGGGCTTGAAGACCACAGAGGAGGCAGCAGAAGCACAGCGGAGCATACCTGGTAAATCTGCAGAGATAGCAGCTGTTAATTAACTCTGTGTGTTTATTTGGAAGGAGAGCTGTGCAGAGGAAAGGTTTCAGCCCCTGCCATCCCACACGTTCAGTTTCCCGCCTTATCCTCACAAAGCGACTTTTCAGACACATTTCTAGAGCAAGTGCCATCATTTCTGCATTTCCATTTAAGTCCTGCCCCCCACCTTTTCGGTGAGCAGTTGGACTCTGATTCATTTCCCCACTCTGAAGTTGCCATACACTCAGCAGAGATTTCCAGCCTGACCCTGCGGCACAGCAGCCCAGACATCACGGCAGTCCTGAGATACTTTCTGAAGCAACTCTCGGTAGCAGCAGTAAACCGCAAACCATCTCAAACATGCCCAGACCACACCGGCACGCTGTGGGGATATGCCGAGAATTAGACCCCAGAGAAATTCCAGTGCACAGATACACAGGAGAGAGCAAATAGGTCCAACCGCATCTGGCATGTGGACAGCACAGGCGAGCTTATCTCTTGCATTTTATAATGAGAAAGTGATGGGCCAGATCTCCAAAGGCATTTAGGTGCTTTGACATTTAACCTCCCATTATTTCAGTGGGAGGCCCACAAGGAAATTAGGTGTCTAATTATGCTTGGAGGTCTGGCCCTAGAGCTCTGCTTTCCTGCATTGTTTATTTCTGCGTCATTTATTGTTGCCCATGAAGGCAGTAGACACTGTCTTCTCTGCCCCTTGGCCATCTAGGTAGCATGAGTTAGTGCTGTGAGACCCTGATCCCAGTCTCTCAATCCACCTTCAGCTCAAAGCTGTCTGCATGACCACGTTCGCTTCTTGTTCATAGAGCCCCGTGGCACTGCTTTATTACATTTTGGGTGCACACACAGGTGTGGGCATGGGAGGGAAGAACGGGGACAACAAGACAAGAGACAATGGCTCAGCAAAGGGTTAGGTGTTGCTACAGTAGAAAATGTTGGGCTTCAGCATGAGCTATGCCCGTGGACAGGAGCTGCAAATGCCTGAGGAGAAGTATGAGACATGTCATGCTCACACCCCTTCTTTGCAAGGCATCTTCGGCAATGTTGATGGCAGAAGGTGTGCAGGAACCACTGTGCACAACTGGGACAGTCACTCCAGAGCCCCCATATTCTGGAGAGAGTCAGGAGGCAGAAAAATCTCCCCAAGCAGCTAGAAAAGGCATACGGACATGAGGAGATGCCAGAAGGCATCTTCTACCCCTGGTTGCCTTCACTGAAGAGCCACGTATGGACTCTACCCAAAGTCCCTCCACCACACCAGAAAAAATGTGCCAAGGGAAGTGCAAACATCTCCTTTCTTTTTAATATCACCATCCTTTCCCAGTTACAACCTGTGTAAAGTAAGCAATCCTCCACTGGTTAACCATTGCTGGTTAACCTGGCTGGTGATCTGGTGCCCTCTTGACTTGTACAAATACATTGCCACCGCTCTATCTGTACGGGCGTATCCCAGCAATCCCCTTGTGCCTCTACCACCTGGCCTGGCCTTGGTGGGTGGTGAACCTCCCAGACTGAGCATGGCTGGCACAGGAGAGGGGTTGTCCCCTCAAGGGGTGATGACCACCTCTCTGATCTCAGTTTCAGAGCCCCAGACAGGCAAAAAAGACTGCCTTCTTGCAGGGGTGTAGATAAGCCCCCTGGCACCACACAGGAATTGGCCTCAAATTGTTGCCAAATTCTTCACGACTACTTTGAAATGAGCAAAGTCTGGCAGCAAACTTTGACTGTGTGCCCTGTGTGGTGTGTTGGCATTTGTGATTTCAGAGAGATAGTCAGACTAAGGGACAGGCTTAACTGTGAAAATGTCTAAGTATTTCCTACAGCAGAGTTTGTAGTTGAGGCCTGTTTCTGATCACGTCATTGGTCCATGCAGTTGGATGCTTTCCTGCATCCAGCAGTGGCCAAGAAGTGTTCATGTCTACCAAAAAAAACCTGAGAAAAGAAAAAAAAAAAGAACATTAGAGAATAAATTCACTCCTTGTGAAATAGAGGTCAGTAGAGTTACGCCAGGTAGGAATTTGGACCGAGATACCCAGACTTTGATACTACATTTTAAATAGTAAAAATATTTTCAGTGGACAGGGAACTGTAAGAGGTTTATAAATGCAAAAGAGAAGGAAAAAAAAATGGTGCTGCTCCCCCGCAGCCTCCTAAAAATAGCAAATTACACACCTAATAAATGTATCAGCAGCCCATGAAATTGACAGCCTGAAATTGAAGAACAGACCCGTTTTGTTTGGAGAAACAGTCTTTAAGAGTGTGGAGGTGAATTAGAAAAATAGCAACTGACATTAAGAGTGCAAGATTAATTCGACCGAGCTTTAATTGAGACAGCCTGAATGAGCCAGAAAAAGAGAAAAAGGGAGAGGGAGAGGATCCCAGCTCTGTCTGGCTCCATAGAAACTCCACCTACCATGTCCTTTCAGCTGGAGCTCGAGTTACAGCATTACATCATCCCAAAAATGTCCCTTTGGCTGATAATTCCCTGGGAGGCCGGCACTGATGCTGTGCACAGGGTTACGGATGCGGCCGCTGGGTGCAAATTCACCCTTTTGGGTTCATCCGTGTGGGGACGGGCCCAGGGCCACCCTTGGACAGCCTTCAAATCCCCCTCCCTCTTTGCAGGCTGGGGACCACTGGGGCCACCGCCTTTTGGGGCGATGTCCCCACCCCACGATGTCCCATCCTCGCGCCCTACGGGGCCACTGCGGAGCCGCCCCGGCTGCAGCTTTTCCTTGTGGCTGGAGGAGCTGGGACTTGCTGGAGCTGGCGGGGCGGGGGGGGGAAGATGTTATTTATATTTCAGAACAGATCTGCGTACTTGACAAACCCTGAAATCCTGAAGCCTGTAAAAGCATTAAGCAGGCCATCCTGACCGTGAGCCTTGTTCGGGTTTCCTGGCTTAAACAAGAAAGTCCTTCTCGTAAGCAAGGAATAAGCTCTTGCACAGGCAATATTTCAAAAGCCTTGCTACTACTGAGTAAATAAATGTGCGTAGCAGATACAATAAACATTTTCTTCTGTTCTGAAATCAGATCTGCAGATCCCAAATCCCCCTGTGCTGTGCAGACTGTAATTACAGGATATGTTAAATTTTCTTTATAGCCAGCCCTGATGGTTGTTAAGTGACCGCACCGCCCAGTACAGCACCCCTCTCTGGTCTGCTACCATTAGTAATGAAAACCAGATGTTTGTTTAAAGTTAATAATCAATACAGCACTCATCCCGAGTCAAGTAGGGCTAAACATTTGCTTAGAGAAGCCATGTCAGAGCCACGATAAGCAGGGGCTTGGTGCAGCACGCTGCTTTGGACCCCGCTGGGGCGTGAGATAAACCATTTGAATTCCAGAGAGCGAATGCTGAGGCCGGGGGGTTGATCTGAGCCTCTCTGAGTAACCGAAGCAACTAAAATAAATGCAGGCCCGGCCCCAACCAGAGCCACCCAGATCCCTGATGGGTGCCACAGCCCCACTCCCAGCCCGCTGAGTGCTCCCGCTGAGGCCAGAGCCTTGATTTGCGCCGGCTTCTCTCTTATAGGCATATCTGAATTGAATAAGAATATATGCAAGAGGAAGAGTATAATGCAGTTGAAAGCCACAATGCTGATAGGTGGTGAGTGCTCCCAAATCACTGTAAAGACAGCAGGAGTTGGCAGAGAAGAGGGCACCCAGCATCTCATCACAGTCGATTGAGGTCAAGGCTGAAGTTTTCTATCTCTTTAAACCCCAGGTTAGACAGTAAATTTAATAATTTACTGCTGGGTTGGGCAGCGGGATGGGGGAACAGTTAGGGCAAACTTTTTGTGTGGCCCACACGCCTTCTCACAGCTGTCAATATTCAAGCCTTCATCTCGGTGAATGGATGATGAGGAGGAGCATTAGGAATGCTGGTGGGAACTCCAGATGGAGGTAACTTCAGCTGATCTGCTCTGCCCGGATCTTTCCTAACTGGGTCAGAGCTGTCCCAGTCCAAACATGATTTGAAAATGAATACCAGGAGGGTGATTTGCTATTGCTCCAATACTGTTCATTGTTTGCAAACAGCTGGACGGCCAAATCCTTTATGTTTCCTGCACTGCAGGTACCAATATTTTGAAGCGGACTGTTATTTTCCTTCGTTGTTTGCTGTTCAGCGGTCTCCTTGTCAAATGACCTTCGCCACCCAGCCCAAGAACTGAAACAACGCAGCGTGATTCAGCTTCCCAGCCTGCACCCTCCCCTTTCCTGCCTCCACTCCCAACCCTTACTCAGAGAGGCTGGACACCATCACATAAGCTTAACTGGAATACCCACCACACCTTACTTCTCTATGGCAATACCATGATGAATACCAAGTGAATGTGAGAGAGTCCTGAGACCTAGCGTTTCACCTGATGGTGGAAAAAGAGAATTCTCTTGATTTAGCCTGTTCCTTTCTGACACTATTTAGCAGCAGAAGCCGAATGCTTGCCTATAGCCTGACCCAATGACAGAAGTCACTGCTCAAATATTGTGGTGTAAAAGAAAGGATTTTAGTTTAAGAAGTTTTAAATTCTAGGCTTTCCCTAGGAAAACTAACAAGTAAAATGACAAGAAGAAATGATGAGGAAATGTATATGATTCACAGAATCACAGAAATTTTGGTTAGAAGGGACCTCTAGAGGTCATCTTGTCCGACTTCCCATTTGAAGTAGGACTATCACCAGCAGTGTTTTACTGAGGCTGTATTTCAGGGTATGATCTGTGTGTTTGCTCCATCCTTTTTTCTTTCTTCTTTTTTTTCCCTCCAATTTTTGTTTGCAACAGCCTTTTCAAAACTTTGGAATTTAGGTGCACGTAATAGCTACCCCCTTAACTCATCTTAAGTCACATGATTAGGTGGAACAGTTTCCATTAAAATATTTGTGTAAAGGAATTGGGCGATCCCTAAACTCTTTCAGGCTTTTCTACCCTAAATAAAAGGCTTTTCTCCTTTAAGCAGGACATTGACTGAACTGAGGTGCCATCCCCACTGTCACTGGCAATAGGGTCATGCAGCACCTGAGCTGAAATCTGAGGAGGGACAAGAGGATTACAATTCATAAGGTTCAGGGCAACCTACACCAGCTTCACTTTTTATTGTGAAAGTACGGAAAGGGAGACACGGAACATCAGAAACACTCACATGCCAGTTCTACTTCTGCGCTGTGCTGAGTTGTTAACTTCCCTTCTTCCTCGGCACAGAAATCCCCAAGTTAAAGTGCTCATTTAAAGTTACCCAGAAAAGCTGAAGATAGATTTGGATCCTGTTGAAAGCTGCTGTTTTGTAACAAGCCAGAACCAACCCTCTTGGCTTAAAAAAAAACCACCCTCCATTCCACTTAAAACAGGTTCAGTAAATGATCTGTGACCAAAAACAAAACCAAGTACTAAAAGCTGGATAAAACTGCCTATCTCACCTCCAAATTAAATGAATCGGACCTGCACACCGCGCACACCAAAGCATTCCTAGAGCTCCACGGCTCGTGAATGTATCAAAAAAGTCATTTATTAAAAAACAGTCCATTTGAAATCATGCTAACGGTGAGTTTTTCTGAAGAGGATTCTTCTGCATTCCCAGGTCATACCACGCCTATGGAGCTACAGCATCCTCCTAATATGCTGCATCGTCTTTCCTTCCCCTATACAACTGGACTCCAGCATGAAAAAAAACTCAAAGCACAGCTCTGGGTAATATTACAAGGAAAGCGATGGCCCCAGAAGCAGTGGCCATGGGTCTGTGTCATCAGGGCTAGTTTGCGTGGCAGAAACCCCCCGCAGCAAGCTCCTGGTCTCCATTTTGACTGGGGGATCCCTCAGTAGTGCGGCGTTGGTCCAGAGAGGGCAGGGCTGGGACCGCTGTCCCTCTCCTTGGCCTTTCCCGTTAGCCGAGTTAGGTGGCCCAGCTGCTGCACGGCCCCAGTTTTTGCCACATATTGTCTACAGATGCCTAAAAGCTGGGCTTTGTGATGCCTAATTCCCAAGCCTTGCCTCAAGCAGCCAAGTCAACCATACCATAACACTTTCAAAATAGCAGTCCAGCGTCAGCCTTTGTGCCGAAAAAAACACCTTTCCCTGGGACAAAGAGCCTCCAGTTTGGGTATTCCAGGGACCTGGATGGGCACAGTGCTCCATCACTCTCAGGAAAAGGCACGGGATTAGGCTGGTCACCGGTGCAACTGGATCCAGCAGAGTATTCTCATCTAAAATCTTCTTTCCCTGGAAGAGATACTGCTTTTTTCTTTTTTTTTTTTTTTTCCCCTTTTCTTTCCCCCGGCTTTGTAAGTAATCCTGTTCTTCACTCTCTGCCTGTCTTGGCACCTTCCAAGCAAAATCTGACACTGAGGAATAGATCCTCTTTTTTTTTTAATAATAAATGGAAATACATTTTTGCTGCAGCCTTCCAATCCGCACAGGCGACACTGTCAAAATGCTCTGAACTTTTTTTGGAAGCACCAGATGACTACAGCTGGTTAGTACAATTACAGCTGTTGTGTAATGCTTGGATTCTCTGTTGTTTCATTCATTCTATTCATCAAATTCTGCATTATGCTGTGAGGGGAAGATCTGCCTGATGGTAAATTTACATTTTTTCCTATGTTGCTGTTATTTTTCATAGTTAAAGGGACACTGGCAAGTGACACATCACTTTTTTAATGTTGTTTCAAAAGTTGTTTACCCTGTAATTTACATTATCCTCTTAGAAGCCAGAAGAATGGAGAGCTTGAGCAATTTGGCATTTCCTCACTCTTGTATATTGATTTTTTTTTTTTTCGCTGTGGGTTGGAGGAAGCTCAGACACTTTCTACTTAGAGTGGTTCACAGTGGACTTAAGGACAAAGGCTACCAATTTTCACAGCACTCCCAGAGGTAGGCAAGTATTGTCTGAAAACTATCCCTGTTTTACAGGCAGGAGGCAAGCAGCCCTTGCAGAGATGGGTCCAGAGCTGTGCCAAGTTTTGTACAGAGCGCCTCTGGCCCAAGCAGGGGATCTGGGGAGAAAAAAAGGACCTGCCCTAAAAAAAATCATCCTCCAAAGCGCCCATCCACCCCAGAGCATGAGCGAGCCCTCCTCATCCTGCCACCACGGTCACAGCCACCATGGTCCTGCTACCCTCAGAAGGGGAACAACCAGGCTGGCCCCAGACGTCCCCAAGGGGTGTCCCAGTCCCACCAAGAATGGGGTGAGGAAAAAGGGGTACAAAGCTGACCTCTCTCCCTCATTTTGGCACCGGCCAAGGTGCTGAATTTTAATTTTTGCACACATTATTTTTTTATAGTATGCAATATCACCCACTTTGTATCAACATGGGATCACAATAATAAAATGGACACTGATGCTGATGTTAATTTTTTATTCTGTAAAACCACCGCCGTATATGAGCTGTCTTGATTTTTTCCCAAGGTAGAAAACCAAATCATGTCCAGTTTTGAAAAAAAAACATTTTTTTGCTGTTCTCAAGATGGAGAACTTTTGCAGAATATTGACTTTTTGTGTCGCAAGGCTTTCACTGGAAAAGTGAAGGAATGTATGAAAACCAGTACATTTCTAAAACTATTTTGATACTGTTATAACAAAAAGAAGTAAAAAGAAAATAATGGGATGGCACTGAAGGAAGAAAAAGGGAAGGAATATAGTTTACAGATGCCGTTCCTTATTTTTCTTCCTCTTTTTGGTCTTCCTATATTAAAATGAACCAAAAATAAGATAGAAACATTTAAGTTTTTGTAGCTCCCCTCTATGCGATTTTCTTTTATTGTTCCTTTTCTTTCTCACCATTGTTCAATCCGTAAGACTGTATACTTAAAATTCATTTAGATAATTAAGTTAGCAAGAAGAGCAGAATTTCATTAGGCTGGAACAGAAAGTGGCTTCAATGAGCGCTAGCGTTTTCACACATCCCAGGAGGGGGTAGAAGCACGGTGTCACCCAGCATCAACCCTTGAGTATCGGGGGACCGAGGAGCCCAAGGTGAACCCTCCAGACCCGAAATACACCTTGCTGTGCCGCATGAAGCAGCCATCCTGCGTAGTGACAAGTAGTCACCAGCAGCGTTCCTGGGTTCCACTGCAATAAAGATTATTTATGCGCCATGACTTCTAAGTGCTACTAAACACAAAAACAAATGACACTATAGTCTCAGACCACTAAATTTGTCTCTCTGCTGTACATACCCTTTGCTTTCCCTTTGGCTGCCTTTTTACTAGCTGTAAATTGCATAATTCATTCTCTTGGTTGTTTTATAGTTTTGTGGTGAAATTCAGATTTATCATCATTAAATATTGTTATCACTGTTTATACAATGACGCAAACTGTCTGAAATGTGTCTCAGACTCAGCGCTGACATCTAACCTCAGGAGAAGATGGGACTCTCCAGACCAACCCAGATCCAGCCTACAAGCCAAGTAATTGGGATGAAACTATTGTAATCCTGGAAGTTGGGAGGGTCATTACATGTTTAATTCTGCTTCTAAAAGGCAAAGGTTCAATGCACAGTTTGCCAAGAAATGGGCCATTTAGGGCTTTCAATATTATCAGTTAGCAAGGATTATTTCTTTTCCTTGAAACACAAAGAAACTGAAGATACTGTAGAAGGTGGGACTGTGCCCAACGCGGGGGGACAAAAGACCCGTTTCTCCTCTGTTTTCTGTCATCTTCTCAGCCTCCGGTAGGACTGCGAACTAGAAACCTTTCCATTTTGCATGGTTATTTCATGGCCTGGATGCTGGGGTCCTGCTCTCTGTGCTCTAGGACCTGCCATCCCCCTAATTCAAGACACAAGAAAGCCACTGGTGGGGCCATACGTCGGTAACCCCCAAAACAGAGACCACAATACCCTGTGGTGATGGGATGCTGGCTTGGTTTGTAGGTCAAGAGGAACATGCTGCTCCCCCCAAAATTCACTCCATGTCTTGCTGGACCAGGGTGACCTGTGGGATGTTTCATTTAGCTCTGCTTAAGTCATATCAGGGATTAGCAGGTCTCAAGTAAAGCCGCAAAGCGCTGGGCCGTCAGTCTCTCAGGGCTGTCTCTGTTTCGGCTGGTTCATAATAATGTCATCATGAAAGATTAAGACGTTGCAGCATGGTGAAGAGGAGCGATAGTGCAATAAATCCCTCTGTTGGGGCATTTCCTCTGGCTGGTTGTCTGCGCAGCCATTTCAGGCTGCTCTGAAATTAATTTCAACATTCTTGTAGGCACTTATCTCCCCAAAGTGAGATTTTCTGGGAATAGTCAGGGAAGGAATGAATGCAGAAGAAATACGGCTAAACCCCAGAACTTCAGACCTGAGCGCTCTCTCGTTAATGCTCTTGGTGTAAATCAGGAGGAATTCCACTTTCATCAAGGGAATTATGCAGGTGATATACTGTCAGTGAGAGGAGATTCAGGTGTGAGTCCTTTTAGATGGGCTTCCTTTATTCACTTTTATAAAAGGGGACCCCGATCCTGCAGATACTTGTGCTCAGCTTTTGGGTATCAGAGATCTCAGGGCAGAGAAACGGCAGAAGAAGCATGATCACTCGCATACTTAGACTTTACTGTGTATATAAAAGATTCCAAATCAAGGCTTAGTCACTTCAGATGGAAATTACAGTCACAGTCATAGGTAAATACTAACTCAAAAATACTTGGAAATGGCATGTTCTTTGATGCAATTAACTGAAAATTGCACCTCCTTTCTGTTCAGGGAAGTTATTTTTTCTTGTCACTTTTGAACAAGTAAAATTCAGTCCTGAAGCCTAACGCATCTAAAAAAATATCATGATTTGCTGTATCTAGTAAGAAATAAGTGATGGGGACTGAAGGTGGGGGAGGGAATAGTGCAGGGCAACAGGTACAGAACAAAATGCCATTGCGGAGAAAGCCATC
The DNA here is from genome assembly GCA_013401315.1 of Balaeniceps rex. Classification (NCBI taxonomy): domain Eukaryota; kingdom Metazoa; phylum Chordata; class Aves; order Pelecaniformes; family Balaenicipitidae; genus Balaeniceps; species Balaeniceps rex. The sequence continues at coordinate 24,170 of VYZW01036963.1, read as the reverse complement.
TCGCAGTGAACGCAACCAGCTGGGTGTCTGGATGCTTTGTAAAATTTTATTGTGAAATGCCCAGATGATGAGCACAGCTGCAAAACATCAGGAGTGTTTATCATGATCTCCCAGAGCTTTCTGGGCGTGTTCCTCTTTGACACTATTTATGTAGGCTTAACCTAAGCTGATTTCAATGGAGACATCAAAATTGTTTCAAGGTGCATCCTATTATATGCAGGATAAGCTTGCGGCTTAAGGTATCTCTCCCCGTCTTATGTGGTGTTTAGCAGCATGCAAAGGACAACTGAATGAAGAAAGCTGATAGCATCTAACTAACGGGCTGCTGTTGGTGAAGCAAATAAAAGGCATTTCTGGCACTCCCACAAGTATTAATAAGGGGATTAAGCAGATTTTGGGGATGGAATTCAGGCTGAAAAATCTGTAATCCATCCTTCTGTGCCTAAACATCACAACAATCTTCAAGCAACGGGCCTGAGTCTTCCCAGCGTTACTTATTTTACTTGAGTTCGAGGCCCTCCCAGCATCATGCTGGTGCGATGTGAGAATAGCACAGCCGAGAATCAGTTTCCCTGTGTGGTGTGCTTCACCTGCTTGTGGTCCCAAAGATTTATGCATGATCACCTGCAACCCATAACATACAATCATGCTCTAATTCAACCAGACTGTTCACAGGCATAAATGTTATCATGACTGTGGCACAAGCCTGTTATACTATAGAGGAGGAGACAATGTAAGAGCCTGTTCCCTATTTCCTCAGATAGCTTGCTGTAAAAAAAAAAAATTTAAAAAAAAGTTTTTCTGTGTGTTTTATACTTCCTGATTTTGGCAGGCAGTGAAAGCATCAAAATACTCCTAAGGAAGCTGGTTTTTAAGTTCCAGCCGGTGATGGGGGGAGAGAAGGGGAGTGAGAGTATCGGGCGAGGATACTGACAGCTACCTGCCTGAAGAGAGGTTTTACATTAAGAATTCAAGAAGTAACTTGGAAAATGTTGTTATAAAATGAAATTACACAATTATTAAAAAGCTAAAAAACTTTCTTATAACTAAGCTACATTTCTGGAGGGGAGGAAAAAAAGTCATTAAACCATGGTATTAATCTGAACGGCACCCCCCCCCTTCCCCACACTAAGACCTTGTGACAGCTTTACTTAGTCTTCATTAAGCATTTTCAAACAGTTCATTGCAAACAGCATCTGATGTAACAGTGAAATCCCTGCAGCACTGTCACAGCTGCAGTGTCAGATTTTAAAAGTGAAGGAGTACTGGGAGAGACACTGTTTGTAATCACTAACCCAGGTCTCAAAGCTGTTCAGATCTAACTGTTTACATTGTACTTAGGCAAATTTTTTTCTCCCCTCTGAGATTCACAAATTGCTTAACAAAAGTCACGACACCTATTTTTTTCACATCAGGAGCTGAAATGCAGAATATGGAAAGATTTACTAAAAACAGTTTGTTACAAAGCTGGGATTAGAAATCAGATCTTCTAAATGCAGTCTCCTACCTAATCAGCAGAGACGACGGCTTCCTGGACCTGAAAAAATGAAGCTTCCTTCCCTTTCTTCAAGGGTTGCACGGAGAAGGAATTTCGGTTCTTCTGGTCCTGAGAACGGCCCCTTCTGAAGGAAAAAGCCATATTCCCTTCACAACATCTCAGGCCAGCTCACTGCTATTGCTACGACAAGCGGTGTTACAGGCCAGCCCCTTGCAAGGCAGGTGCTGGAGCCGGGCTGCGCGCCAAGGCCATTGAAGACAACAGGCTGCAGGTCAGATCTTCACAGCTCTTTGCTTCCTGCTTGCAGTGGTACTGCTGGTCACAGAGCAATAAAAAGCTAAAGACAGTCCCTGGTTTTGCTTCAAAACCTCTTATTAGAGAGTTGTAAAATTTGAGTGCAGGAGGCGTTTTTCTGTACCCTCATAATTAATATTTTATATTTCTGCCTTTGCAAAGTTGTTTTTACAAAGCCAGATATTGGCTGGACCCCAGAAGCTCTTATCACAAATCAAATTTTCCATTCATTTGCACTTCTGTCATTGGAAAGGAGGAGATTTTATTAGTAGTACTAATGTTCATATCTGGAATTCACTTCTGGATTGAGAAACTCCTGTGCCAGCGTTCAGCCAGGAGTGAACTTTATGATAGTGTTATCAACTCTGAGAACAGGAGATTAAGCAACAGCCGCTGAAGTGGTAACAGATTTTTAACTCTATCAGAATTGGTTGCCCACTCCTCTGTATTGTTTCCCTGCAATATCAATCTCTCATTTTTAAAGGCTTTCCCAATGAAAGAGAACCACCACATAGCATTATTTGTAAAACAGTTCTGTCCTGAAACATGATAGTGCATGAACTTGACCTGATAATTTATGAACTCACAGCTAAGCAAGAAACAATTCCCCTGCAGCCCGGGGAAAATGTACTGTAACATGCTAAATCTCTTTTTTAAATGTAAAATCATATTGCCATTCAGGTTTGTGGCTTTCTTAAATGTGGTTGTGCTCGGAGAAGTGACTATAAAAATGACATACTTTTACTCAATGGATTTGCTGTCTTCTGCAGGAAATTTGAGTCAGATATGTTTCATTTACTGACAAAAATAATACCTTGTTTTTGTATTTTCTACTCCACTAGCAGCGTAGAAACTGTACAGCCCTGGGAAAAGTAGCCAGCTCTCCTCTGGTTCATGCACCATCAACAGTACTGGTAATTAGTTTTAACCTCTGAGTTTTGATTGCTTGTGCAAAGAGATTAAGTTGACTTTCATATCCAGGGCTGGACCTACTGAGCTACTGGCTAGAAAAACTGGGCCATGTTTTCTGCTGATACGCAGCTCCCTTGCCTGCAGCTGGAAATCTGACCCTCCACCTTCTCAGCACCCGCCCTCCTCGAGCAGGGATCTCTGCTCGATGGTGACCATGCCACACAGCACGCAGATTTGGAGCTGGTACATGTCCCTGCATGGGAGGACGAATGACGCCCCGGCACCGGCAATGTGGCCACCCCGCCACCGCTGCCCTCCAGCTGGGTGAGAAAATGCCGTGCTTGGGAGCTTGGGTACCCAAAGGAGTACCTGCTCCTCGCTTGCCCCAGCTGCAAAATAAAATACGTGCCCCCGAACCACTGGGACAGATGGCTGGTAGATCATCTAGGTGGCAAATGCTGGGGTAAAACAAGTCTCCAGCCACCAGCAACTACACGAAATGACCATCAGTCTAATTCATAATGAGCTGTGCAACAGTACAGGCATGTAGTCACTACTAAACGGGACTGGATAACCCCCCCGAGCCATGCCATCCCTCTTGCTGACACAGTCTTGCCGTCACCTCCCTGGCCATGAGCGCTCTCCCACATCTGCCATGCATTCGGCTATTTTTAGAAAGATTTAACTGACAGGTGGGCTGCACTACCAGTGCGTTTCATCTGGTCCTGTGTCATTTTGTTTACAGTGTCAAAGCAATTCAAAACGAGATTATCCCTTCAAACAGTTTCCAGATTACATGATCTTCTAGCTGCAAATGAAAGCCACGCTGTCACCCAACAATCCAGCTGTTTGTTTGCAGCACTGGAAATAAGCATGCTGAAAGCAGACAAAAAAGTTTTCAAGTCAGCCTGTTGTTCACAGCGAGAGATGACGAAGCTGCAATTGCCTCACATTTTCCAGCTAAACCAAAGCAGGAAGCTCCCATCCTGATGGCCTGAGTTACAGGAAGGGCAGTTCTGCATGAAAAATTCACATTTGTCACAGGCAAATATACTCTACACGTGGTATTTTGCGTGGAGAACATGGTGAGCTGACTCGGCAAAGCTGAACATCAGTACCCCTCCTGCGAGGTTGAGGGACGGTATCAATGCTTGCCAAACACCTTTGCCGACTGTAAGAGTTTTTGCAATTTCTGTGTAAGGTGTATGTCTCTGTGGATCTGCTCTCATGGGCTGTGATCTATTACTAAATTAAGATCCTTTACAAAACATTCAATCTGTAACTGAATTTTCCCTTTCTGATGATTTCATGCAGTGTTTGACACTAAAAACAGCTGTCTTAGGTAGCTAACTCTACTTGTCCCCAATATTTCATTATGACAAATGGGATATATTTCCATCACTTATCGTAAGATCAACACTGAAGCCAAGCAAGTGCTAGCTTATTTATTGTCAGCCAGGGGATGGATGGTCTTAAGTGCCTCCCTTCATAGGGATGATTCCTTAACAAAGACTCTACTCGCAGATCAAAGCGTCCGCCTTCACTTTTTGTCCATCGGTCCACCAAGTTGTGTTGATCACACTGATTGTAGTCACGTGCAAAATTAGTTTGTTCTGGCTGATCCAAATACAGCAGTAAAATAATAACAATTTTTAAATTTTTTTCTCACTTGTGAGTGCTTGTTCGTGTGATTTTCCTCCCTTGATCTGAAAGTACCAAGTGTGATTGTGTGGTCCTTATTCCCTCTCGTTGCGTGGCATTTACACCACCAGCATGGGTCCTCCTCATTTATCCACTGCATTTGCGGGGAGAAGGTGGGCTGAGTGGGGCAATCGCACATGAAAATGCTGCTTGGCCTGAGTCGCCAGGGCCACTCTAGACTGGCAGAGCTGAAACTGAGTGCTAGATCCCCATCCACCTCTCCTCCCCCCAATATTTACTGTAATAATTAGCACACACGCAGCCCTCGCTTGCCAGGGGAGTTTGCATTAGCAGCGCTGCCACCATCGCCCCGATAAGCCCCGACCTGGTGTTGTTTGTACTTCTCAGTCACCTTTATTTGTTTAAAAGGCCAGACAAGGCAAACACTTGTGATGCCTTGTTTATTCTGCAGCTTTCACTGGAGCATATTAAACTCATCATTACTTCATATAAGCTCGAGATAGGCATTTTTTTGCTGGCAAGTGTTGACAGTAAGTAACAGACACTCTACCACAAGGTAACATGTTTATATACTGGTGCAAATGCCTGGTGGATTTTATCCCTGTAAAACTATCACAGATAAAGAAGCTACTATCAGATAAGTGACTATAATAAATGGCCACAATTAGTGCTCTGCTGATGAGACTACTCGGTGGTCTCTCTGCTTTAGACAAACCCCAGGCTCAGCTTGCTTAGTATAAATGGAGACAAGGACCATTTAAAATAACATCAGCCTCTCCTGATTTCTGGGGGCGTTTTACCAAAATACCACTGTTAACTGAATTGAAATCTCCCTGCATTTATCTTCAGAGGACATACAAATGGGAAAATCAAATCAGTCATAAAATAAAGATGTCCATTTATGCATGCACACACACACACTGGTTACTTGCAGGTTTCCCTCCTTTTTAAGACTTTAGGTTTAATTGTGGCTTTTGGTCCCAGTGGGCATTAGCATTCACCAGCTTTTCCTTTTGATGTCACTGGAAACAACAGTAGGAGTCAGGGATTTGGGGAGGCACTGGCGTGAAGCCACCTGCACCCCGCTGGAGGTGCGTGCACACCACTGCCTGCCACCCTGAGCAGGGAGCAAGGGATGCCCAGGATCCAGCACTCCCACCTCCCAGCAGCACATCCTCCCAAGGCCCAGGTGGGAGCAGGGCCTCCCCCCTTGCTCTGACTGCTCCCGGGAGCTTGCTGAACCAGCACGGGCGCTGCAACCAAAGCAGTGCCACTGTGGTGCAAACCTGGGGGCGGCAGAGGTGGTGATGGGTGCAGCTACCCACAGGCCAGCACTCCTGGGGACAGCTGCTGTCTGGTCCCAGCCTTGCATCAAACACTGATAACAGTCCAGAGGGCCTGATACATCTTCAGTTGTCTGTGTATATTCTGTACATATTTATATTCATATGGCACTTAGTGCCTCTCTGAAGCCAATGGATTGACTCCCATCGAAAGGCATGTCTCCAGATTAAATCCTTTCCATTGAACAACGAGAGCTCTCCCCAAAACACCCACCCATCATATAAAAGATACCACCCCCCTCCCGCATCTTTGCCAACAAGAGAATTGAAGAACTACAATAAAATGAGGGAGCGCCAAACCTGGGGCTGTACAGAGCCAAGCCCCCACCAGAACTGAGCTCCACATCCTCCTGGTACCCCACCGGTAAAAATAATCACTCCCGAGCCATGCTCAAGGGCTGTGGCGGTGAGAAGGGGCTGTTGTATCAGCTGCAGTCTAACCCCGTTTCTCTTCATTAGCAGCCCTTGTTTGTAAAGCAAGCTCATGTTGCTTCATGAAATGATCTTATAGTCACTGTTTTAAAGGCATCTCTGTTGACATCCAGCCAGATCTCATTACGGACAGGATTCAGAAATGAGAGCTTATAATTTAAGCACTTTTGCTGAAAACGTCTTTAAAAGACATGTATACCCTTGCACAGCCTAGCCATTTATAGAACTATATGTATTTACAGAATGTATATGTATTTACAGAATTTATAGAATTATATGTATTTACAATGGACTGCTTTTACATATAAATATGAGTGTATATATATGTACATACACAAATACACATACATATGTATATACACATACGAATGTGCTGAGAGAGATTTCCGACGTATTTGACAAGTGTCATTAAAATAATGGTCATAGAAAAGCTCAAAAGGATTGGTTGTAAAACACAGGCTGTAATCCTCTTGAGTTATTTTTCATCTGTAACTACATATTTTGTTTATGGAGTGTCAAAATGGCACCATCCAGCACGGCTGAAAATGTCTCCTGATCTATCTTCTACCCCCGCCTGAAATGCGGTGACTTTTTCAGAACCAGTTAGTGGAAAAAGCTCTTGCGTAAAAGCATGCTCCTACGGGGGTTTATACTTCTACTGGATTTAATATTTCCTAATAATAGTTTCAGGGGAAGTTTCTTTGAATGGTAGAGGAACCCCCACATACACACTCCACCCCAGGAATTAGGTGCTTGTGCACAGTAGGATTTATGATGGTTCTTTGTATTCCTATTGCCAGAATATCTCATAAACTCAGAAAACTTAAGCAGGCATCAGTGTGTTTACCTTTTCATGGGCTTAAAGCTGATTTATTTGACCTCTGAAAAATAGGATAATGCTTCTTGTTGAAAACACCAGGGAGTCCAGATTAAAGGAAGACTGTCCAGTAGTTTAAGCCCCAAATCTGAGCTGCCTTTAACTGTTATAATTTGAGGACAGTGTTCACTTAATTCAGCTGAAAGTCAGTATGTGATGTCTGCTCATCTATGCAATTTATACTGTGTGTTCATGTAGACCTTTGCATGTGTTAAGCCCTGGGGCTCCCTGGAGGAAGACTGACTCTGGTGAGATAACACATTGTAATAACTTGCTCCAGTGCAAACACTGCTTTAAAACGCTGCAAAAAATCCATGTGGGGCTTTGCACCAGAAAGGCAATAACTATTTCAGTGTAATTACACTGGTAAGAATTTCCTTAGAGAAAGCAGGGTCTTAGAGCAGAGCAAGTCATTTCCCCCCAGTAATTTGTCCACATAAGACACCATTTGTTGTTTTGCATTTGTGAATGGGTTGTGTGCATGAGGCAGAAATCTTCACTGCGTTATCTATTTACAACAATTTACAAATCTCTTTAAGTGCCCCTTGACCGGCCGAGCATTTGCAAGCCGTTTCATTGTGCAAGTTGTGTCGATGGCACTTATACCAAGGACTTTGCATTGCTTCTGGTCAGCAAAGGATACAATTAGCCAGTACAGTACAAATCACAAACATAAAAATCCAGTTCCTCTGCCAGAAATTTCCAAGTAGCCCAGTTTAAAATCAACGTTTTTAGTGTTCACCACAACCATGCACAGGAACTCACAGATTCAAAAAGCGAACAAATGGGAAAAATCAATAAGAAAAATTAATTAATTTCCCCCCAGCCTGGCCCGGGACTGGATTGCATACCAATAGACATGGAAAGTTAATAGACCCATTTATTTTACAGTATCAATTTCAGCTGTGACAAACGAGTGACAGATACTTATACACAACCCCAAATCCATTTATGTGTGGCATCAAATCTTGTTCAATGTACACAGAGGTATTACCAGCCTGCAGGTGCTTTAAATAGATCATTTCAAGTGAAATGATCAATTCAATTGAAGTGTACTTTCAAGGACTAAAGACTCAGATCCATACACGAATGATATACCGAAAGAAGAGAAGCAGGCTTCCCTGGTAAGCAAAGACACAGGTAGCAACCCACGCGAAGTGAACACTTCGTGCAAAATACCTTGGGGCAGTCTTGGCTGTGGTGTGCCTGTGTGGAGCATTGTCAAGGTTACGAGTTCACAACGGGAGTTTCATACTTGTATGGGTCATGCCAAGCCCTCCTGTTTCCGTGGAGAAAGAAGATGACTTCTGTGGTCAGAAGAAGACCTCACTCTTAGATGAGATCAGGGCAGAAACCAAGGTTTACCTGGCCTGTTTACGCCCTGCAGATCTTCCTCAGCCACAAAAAGGAAATGGTTTGACTTAATCATGGAAATGCCTGCTCTTTTCTACTCACTATTCTACTGGCATTATTAGTCCCCAAGTGATCAGGTATACAAATCCTTTCAAAAACATCTGAAACTACTGGAAAACTGGATATTTGTATGGAATCAAGTAGGACAGACATGCAAGATATCAGGGGTGGAGGGGGAAGTGCTTTTCAAATGATAGAATGAAAAAGCTTTATTTTTCACATCTCCTTTCCCTGTTCTGGTCATCGTACTTTTTTTATCTGGTATATAAGTATTTCTGAGTCAGCTTTCTGCAAAACCATGTTTTAGTAAATTAAACAGCTATTAAATACAGCTCCAGAAATTAAAATAGCTATTGGGTTCCTCAAAAATACCTCTTTAAATCACAGTTCAGGAAAACATCATTCACCTTAATGGAGAACCACTGTAATGGAGCAAGAAGTAACTTGGAAGCAGGAGCAGTGAAGACGGGAAGACAAGGTTCAAGTTCCCCCTCATATTTTCTTAGGAAGCAAAACTATCTTTACATAAGTAACTCACACAGTTCCAGCCAGGTCCACATAGATTTAGACAGGACTTGGTTCAACCTCTCCTCTCTTCTCTTCTCCTGTTTTTATATTAAAAAAGAAAGTCCTAGGAAAATGTGTGTTTGGCAAAGGTGCATACATATATCTTAAGACACATAGAGAACTATATTAATGTTGGTGGCTGGATTAATTAGTTCTTATGGGGGCTGAGAAAGGGTCCCTACACTCAGATCTGTTTCCTAGAGTTCATTGGTCCTCACTGCAGCCTACCCAAGATTGCAGCCTGGTTTGAACCCTGGGCTAAGTCATGATACACCACAAAATGTAATGATATATCCCATTGCATGAGTACAATAGCAGCACTGTTTAATAGCTTGCCATAATTTCAGGCTTTAAAAAATGATGGCCAGAGAGGTGAAAGAGAGGTGTCCTTTTCATGCACAAGCTAGGCTAACCAGGGGAGGTTAGGTGCCTGTTTCTCAGGACCAGCCAGGGTTAATCTGTTCTGTTGGCTTTGATTCTCGGCCTGGTTTTATACCAAGAAGTGTTTCATCTCAGTCAAATGTCCAAACAGATTGCAAATGTGACTGGATTTAAACAACAAATATGGGTCTGCAATATTTGTTTGTACCCCAGAAGCTTCCCACATTAAAAAAAAAAAA